>JAODAF010649432.1:0-12843 GCA_027574765.1 Molpadia intermedia
CTGTACATAGTTCAGTTTAATTTCATTTAGGGAATAAAACCGATGGTGCCCATGTCTCTATATCAGATTCTTACAGGGTATCACGTTAAACAGAGGATATAAAGTCCAAAGCCTTAATAGTCGAATGTAGTATAGATGCATGAGCAACATGGCTTTATTCCCTAGACCTAGTCCTGCCTGATGAAGCGAAGCGAAAATCTAACTGCCGTGATTTTCTCGATGTCTCACAAGAAGAATAGGCATTGCCCGATGTCCGATTGCCTACAAAGTACATTGACGTTGCCAGTTAATTGGTACACCTAGCCTTACTTCAACCAAGACCAGCTGGCCTACAAAACTAATTCCGTTCTGCCTGACTATATAGGCCTGACCTAATATGCCTAACGTTAATTTAACCAGGTTAACGTACATCCTAAGTTGAAACCTAGCCTATAGGCTACTATATAGACAGACATGGACGGTACCAACATTAGTATATACAAACCAGTCATTACAAGAACTGTGAACATGTGTATATACCTTTGATTAGTGTTCTAAGTGGACCTTCCCAAATTCGCTGTACATGACCTAGTATACATCTATAGCCATGTATTAAACGTTATAGGCTTCTAACAGTACACATTTATATAACAATTACGGTACACACTGTTTAGCACGTTTCATGTAGTACTGTTTCCATAACTTGCAATAGTTCATGACTTTTATTCTACATTTAGAATGCTATTCTGATTATAGGCCTATTAAATATTTCTTCGCAATAAAATGATGTCTTCTTCGATCAATATTTTGCTATCATCCATTTATCATTTACAATAACTGAACTTGCTATGAGTAAATTACCATAATCCTGGTTTATCTTGCCCTTTGATTGAATGAAAGTGTCCTGTTTCAAGTTGTCGTTTAGTCTGCAATGGTACCATGGTTTGATGAAATGGAGAATGGTAGATGATCAACCAAAATAAGACTATTTTCCCTTTTTTTTACAAGTTTGTCACGGTTAAGCGACGTGTTGATGAATTGGAATAAAGCCATGTTGCCCATGTCTCTATATCAGATTCGAACGTCACGCAGAGTGTATATAGGATATAGGACTTCCCCTCTGTTATAGAGACATGGGCACCATCGGCTTTATTCCTTAAATGCTATATGTAATATCACAGTTTGATGATACATGCATGATACTCTGCGAAATTCCAAATTTCCACTAAAAGAAACATGCAAGCAATTTGACACTATCATTTGATAGGTCTACTTCCGAAATGATTGGGAAATGCTCGGTAAATTGAAAATTAAAAACACAGCCCAACATTTAAGTAAAAACAAAACACCTGATATATGCGGATTGTAATGAGGTGTTGGGAAGACAGTGAAAACATCGCACATACACGCATACGCCACTGGCCTTACATAAACCTTGTGTCAAACCTGTGTCAACCTATGCTTGTGATTGCACATAATCACGCGTGAAAACAAAGGAAATCACAGGTAGACACGCGTGTCAGACATGCGTATTAGGAACCAAGTTGACCTGTATAATCATAGGTTTGACACACATTTTTATGCATGCATGAAACATGTGGAAAAGTGTGGTTTTCTGTGTCAAAGTGTGCTTCAATATGTGACAATACAATACAAGGAAAATGCAATGTCATGTATTTCGCTGCGATCAGTTCACTGTTTGTCACATGTGTCAACCTGTGTTGTTGTATTCCTATGTAAAACCTGTGGTATTGCGAGGCAACGCGTGACAATTTGCAAAAAAGGATGGTGGGTCAAATTTGGTCGATTCTCAAGAATATATGTGAGTTTTCTCTTACGAACCCCAGGCCTATGTGTTATTATTGTGTTATTATATCAGTTTCGGTTTGCATTTCATTTTAGCCATCCACGATGTGATAAATACATAATTATATTATATGTGACTGGGCATATGCTAAAGAAAGCTACTAAAAGCTTGTGGGAGTGAATCCCCTTTACAAACAAGATACAGCAAAATAACAAAATAAAGCAAAACACGATAACAACGGCCAGGGTACGAATGGATAGATTACAAATGACAAGTTTGGTAAAAAGAAAATGAAGTATAATATGATATATTAATAAATCTTGAAGGAACAAAACAGAAGAAGAAAGTTGCTTGTTTCTGAATGGCTTATAAATAAGTACAGTGGGTAATAAATTAAGATTGGAACATAAAAATAGCAATGTAATAGATTGGCAATGTCAAATAGAGTAAAGGCATTATATGTTTGGAGAATGAATATTATTTAACAGGAGCGGCCATTGAACCCATACAATTGCACAGTAATATATAATAAGGAAAATTGTAAATAGTGACTACATGCGAGGGCTGGATGACTAAAAGCTTCATATTATATGTTCCGTCAATATAATATGTCTTCCACAAATCATATCTATATAAACTGATAAAGTACCTAATTTAAGTGACAGTCAATTATGACTTGATATTTATTGCATTCTTGATCTTTAAAGTAATTAATGCTATATCTTCCATTTATCTAATATGGGATTTAGTGAGACAAAGTACGGAGGGCATTTGTATATGCCTATAGTATCTTAATTGTAATCAGATTAAAATTTAAAATGGTTTTGCTGTCTTTTGTTATTTAGCCACAGAACAATAATTTATACCAGCATACTAAAATTACATTGGGTTGTCCAGAGGTGAATTTGAAGACATTTAAATGAGCTTATATTAACATTACATTGACATTTATAGAGTATTATGCATGACATTGTTCCAATACGTCATTGATGATTTACTGGTATATTTATTAAGCCCCACCCACTCATGAATAGCAATGGGCTTTATAGTTTTAATTACATATGCATTTACCTAGTGTCAAGTAACATCAGCATATTGATGAAGGTTTTCAGGCATATGTTTGCGAAGTTATTAAACATTTTACGTTACACTCACAAATATGCATGCACTAAAATAGGAATCTTCTACTCATCATGTAACATCCACCTGTCAAGTATGACATTGATCCAACATGTCATTGTTGATATGTTTATTTATTGTTAAGTTAAGTTAAGTTATTTATTGTGGTAATTTATTAAGCCCACCCACTCATGAATATGAATGAGATGTATTTTTTTAAATTATAGGAGCATCTACCCACCCTCAACTAACACCACCATATCAATCATGAAGATATTTTATGGGATGTGCACCAACATCAAGGATCATCTACATGTCAAGCATAATATTGATCCAACATGGCGTTGTTCAGATATCGTATTTACCCGCAAGCTCAATTATCACATAGACACGCACGTACACACACACGCCGATGATAATAGATTGGTATGTTTTGAGCGTTTGTTTTTTAGTTGCGCATGAATCTCCTGCTGATCATGAAGGAAAATAATATCGCTAAACAGGTTCGGTTGAATGACAGGCATAAGAACATATCGTAAGTGTGAACGAATGATCGTGTGTAAGTATTAAAAGTGATTCTCGTGGGAAAATATATAAAATAATATAAAATAAGTTGATAAGAATTCCAATGTAATCAGGGTAGTTTTTTATTACAAGCATGAAATATGTTCTTTCAATTAAGATTGTAATTGATAATAGTTCCCAAGACTTTTGCGTGTTTAAAGATGTCACTATGATTTTAATTTAATGAATTAACCTTATGTATTGAGGTTTCATTGTCAAAAACTAAAATGTTATATTTTTACATTAAGTGACAACTTGCCAATTGTAAGCAATGTAATTATGTTTAGATTATTATATTAACAGCTACTTTTCGCCACTAAGGGAATAACAATCAGGCCGTCTCCTATAATACCTCCTCCTGTCTCATATGCTGAGCATCAAACGATAAGGCAGCAGGTTCCACTTTTAAAGTATTTGGTATGACTATAGGCCATTATGTTTAGATTATTAACACACACGTCTTCATAGTTGCACAGAGACTTCGACAATGCGACTAGGGAACCTGAAGCATCGGTCACAACGAGAAGGAAATCTATTGCTTGTGATCAATGGGGGTGAGGAACATACGGATACCCCGTCGGGTCATGCAATTACCAAGTTAAGTTTATAAAAAAGAAAACTTTAGAAAGATTCATGAACGTTACTATAGAAAACGTTGCAGTTATGTGAATTGAGTAAAGTTTTCAAAGGAGTAAAAATGTCATGTAATGTATGTTAAGACATTTCGTCGGCTTATCCCAAATAAGTCTCTCGCAATTTTTTTTTAAATTGAAAAATACAAAAAACTTGGTCTGTCAAATGAATTAATAATCTGTCACCATGAGGAAGGTCAATGTTGAAATAACGGACCTGGTGGAACTTATTATATTCATCTTGTCATTCATCTATTCAGCCAGCTTGAGGCGTGGAAAGTTATTGGAGTACCGAACAGTGTCACTTGTTGGGCTCGATACTTGACACAATGGGTAGATACAGCGATAATTAATTTAGAATAATCCACCTCTCAATTTCTCACCAACTATCAACCCATATTATGCGTACACTCGTTTAAATCGAACACACAAAAATCGTACATGAGTGGATATACGTGAACCTCGGAGTTAAAATAACAAGAGAAGTATATCCATAATTAGAACAAATGAGTTTTACTTCTTTACTAGGCAACCATTAAAATATCACTTACATTGGATAGGATAGGATTTATTTGTGATTAGAATAAACTAGGCTACACTAGTGCGAATATCTCGTGCGTACAATACATTCTAAAAACATCCTCGTTAAATTTAACCAAGAATGGTTCAATATGCTACACACAAATTGACAGGCAACCCTGGTTAGCCACCAAATCCTGCATGGTAAAATTTAACCAGGATGTTAGAGTTAAATATCACATAACATTGTGTAGAATTGCATTCACGCATTCCACATATAATATAATTTGTAAAATGTATAATTTGATCACAAATCATCGGGGGTCGCTGCACCGACGCAAGGTTTTGCACAACTTTGTTTGAACGTGCTACAGTAATTATTATGGACATTTATCGAGCAAAGCAATGCGTGTGAAACGTGATGATTCCATTTTTAGCATGTTCTTCATTCAGATAAACAACAAAAAAGTGTAATTAAATATTAATTCCTCACTGACACCGGTTTGGATTAACATAAACAAATCATTTTGATTGAAAATGTTGGGAAAACTTTCATAGGGTGCCCGTTATTACTTTCATAGTTCCCGTGCTTCGTATATAGCCTACTTCTTTTAACGTGGATCAAATGTCAATTCCTTCAATAAATATTTCTTAAACAAAATCCAACAATAATCTTCCGATCACAAGTTTCGATGTAAATAGGTAAATAATATCGGTTTAAATAAGACAATATGATCAAAACAAGACAACAAGTTACAACCAAGGTACCGAAGCAACAAGGCCACTGTTTCTCGAATGCATTCTTTGTTGTTCTTACCCTCTGTGTTATGTCGGATCGAATCTGCAAACTACAACATTATGTTCGAGCCATAAAAGCCATGTTTTGTGTTCATAATCAACCAATTGAAGTTCCCTAGGCTACTTGTTTTAGGTTACATGCTGGGCGAAGACCCCATATTCTGAAAGAAACTGCTGCCACCTCCTCACATGGAGACGATGAACGACATCGTCCAGCCAGCTTCAAGGAATATGGTTGTGGGGAAAATCCCAAAATAGGCGCTCGATTGTCTCCACCTCTGCTACATTGGCCATCCCCAAGTCCTTTGCTTGAGTTTACGATAAATTCTTCCAAGACATCGTCGGATATGTTTACCATAAAATGTTACAATTTTACAAAGAAAGTGACGACAAGCGATTCGCATAGGGTTTTTGTAAGAACAGTCGAATGACCAGAACGTGATCATATAAGTGGGTGTTCATTTGTTACGGCACATTTTGTAATACAAACAGACCCATTTTGTAATCACGCTAAGAATCATGTACTTATTATATATATAATTACTTTATATTATACTTAATAATATTATATAATAATTTAGGGTATACCCTCGCACTTATATGACGATAATGATACAATACCTTAAATTCGTTATCCTCGTGTATGGCAATTATTCAGCTGCAAACTTAGCACCTACCTATGGGCGTTTTTTGTTGTTGGAGAAATTTTCCATCGGAGCTTTGTCAAGGATCCCACATTTACTGCAGTATGGACATTATACCGTATACCTTCTCGCACTCGGAGTAAGTCGGCAAATGTGCCTTTTCTGATCCCCGCCATAATAACATAAATACCTTTGCTACAGACATGGGTTGACAACACATGTGTTGAACCCGAGGAATTATAAATAAAACATAGCGCGAGTATGTTTAAGTATTTATTATTGTCAGATAATTATAGATGCATATGTTCATTTTTACTATGATCTCGAATGACCGCAGTATTTCCTAGTATTATCTATAAAGTTCCGGGAGCATTCCAGATTTCGTAAGTGTTATAGTAGAGCATACCACATGTGTATTATATGCAAAAAAATAATTACTAACATCAAACCTCCAGGATATATTTACGTAATTATAGACGGCGAGTTCATTAATATGTAATTAGCATATCACCCTTCACGATGTGAGTGTAGCAGGTTAATCATTAGCGGTTAGAAGCACTATATGTGATATTTATTTCAATATTCTCAGTAGACATTACTTCGACATATTTACGCGCATAAATATTATAGGCCTAGTCTACGAATCAAACATCGACGAAATTATGTATTCGGTTGCACCTCGCAAATATATTTATGTCTGTTTGATGACGTCATACATGTTTTTACCGAAAGCATAAATATGCCACCAAAGCGTGATCACGATGTAACACATAGGTCCATAAAATACATGTTAAAAGGTTTAAAAGACTATTACGGGGAAGTATATACGGAATTACAAAGGAACCCTATACGGTTTGTGAATATGCATCGTAAGCAGACAGAGATTCCTCAAAATAGTGCCGAATTAAGACCCTCTGGGGCCGTATATGTCATGTATTACAAAACATAGCAGGGGGAGTTAAGAGCATGAGCCCCTTTGAAATTTCAAGTCACATTCGTGCACATTGTGCCTGTTCTCTCTTTGTTTGTACTTACGTCATATTAATATCAGTTCAACACCCATTCGGTTCTATGCTAAGTTCAGGCATTATGCTTCATGTGGCATTACGTCTTCGGACACATGTAAAGTACACATACCTAATGTACTTGGTTGTACTGTTAACAACATGTTTACTGCTTTTTAATTCCTTCGTATCGTATTCACGATTCCTTAATACGAAATGCAGCGTATATAATTAGTCTTTAGTGTTCCGTTGGCCCCACAGAGCTTACAAAGTTTATGACAACTTGAGGTCATATACCGACAGCATTATCCACGATAGCACCCAATAACAATGATTGATTAAATTTTACATGAAATCCAGGGAAGATAAATAAAGATGCGATAGACCCTACGAAATCGCGGAATCCGATCCTCACATCCCTATCACAAATGTGCAATACAAACCACCACGACCACCGAATTTAAGGCGGTAGAGTGGCTCAGCGATTGAGTGTTCTGCTTTACAAGCATAGGGTCCACTGAGAGCGAATTCTGAAATCCTGCGTATGTTGTTCAGTGGTTTTCGATAGATGGACGTTTTTGGGGTTCATTGTATTGTAGCTTGTTCAATGTGGACTCGTTTAGCCCGAAGTCATGTAATGACTGTGATGAAAAGGTTGCTTTAATTCATCTCTCCCCGCGTGTGAGAAAGTTTTTAAAAACTGGAGGAAGATATGTGTCCATCGGGCGAGGACGGTTGAATTGAGCCTTGAGCGACATCCTAAGCCGGATATAGTCAAATCATCGTTGGTTGATTGGCGATTGATGTAGCCTGACAGCTGGTCATATCATAGTCCAAAATAGTAAAATACCATTGAATATTTGAGTAATTTTGTATTTGCACAAATGTTTAGTCATTCCAGGTGGCCTGTCTCTATCGTAGGCGGTTTGAGACAGCTGTACATAATATAAGAAGATAAGATGCGCATACGATGCGGACGACTATGTCTTCATTGACAACAGCCTGATAGAGCCTTCTTTATTAAAGTACAACAGACTGACAGATTAATAATTCTATAGTCTTTTGGCTATAGAATCATGTATAGTATCTGTATTTGTTTGTTTGTTTGTTTGTTATGTCATGATGATAAATAAACATGAAAGAGAAGTATATGTATTTATAACCAAAATATAAATCATACTATCGCTTTTTATTTCATCATCTTTTTAGCTTGTTAATAAATTGCTGTGTATGTGTGTTTGTTATATCATGAGGATGAAAAGTAAATAAACATGAAAGCAACGAATCTGTATTTGGTTTGTTTTGTGTATGCTGCATGGTTCAAGTGTTGCGCGATGTAATGACCTGTATAGTGAGTCAGTTATTGCTCACATTATAGTGCTGGCATGCTATTGCTTTTCGCATGTTCTTTCCTGGGTGTCGTTGCGTAACACAAACAGTGCAATCCTATGTTATTCTTCATGGCAAATATCTTATATCCATTCAAGCGTGCTATAAATGTCAAACACCTTCAGTATCGTCACTTTCATATATGAGAAAAACCTGATTCACCTGAAGAGAAACTTCGTATCACTGTGTTCGGGGGATTCCGTATTGATAAACTGTAAATATATAGTATGGTTCACGTTAAAATACGATAACATTTCGATAATACTTCTTGATTGATGTTTCTACAAGCATGTGTTAGACATTTTCCGATGAAATATAAACCGCTTGTATTTACTGATAATTTAATTTTACTAGTGCTCTTTCGAATTATACGGATGACATGTAATGCCAACAGAGCACTTTTCATAATGAATAATTGTAAGAGGGATGTTTTAAGAGGATAACGGTGCGTGGTGGCTGTAACGGAGGCTGTATGAGTAAAAATATGAAAACTGAAATCCACCGCAAAAGGAATCGAATAGTAAGGTTCCGATTACTGAAGTTTTCTTAAATTTCAACAATGCATGAAATTTGCATGATTAAGATTTCAACAATACCAGTTCAGAATGAATTGAGTGAGTGCACCGAGTTACCATTAAAGTCAATTATATTTAAAACTATTTTTAATTAAGTCTTTAATCATAGCTTCTACGGTGCAGCTTCAAATCTTCAAATATAACGACCAACATCACATCAGTAAGCTGCTCATGACGTCATCGCCGAAAATAGAGATGTGGTGAAAAAACCTGGATCTGCAAACCATGGTATTCATTCTCCTAAACCTCGTCCCTCCCTTAGAATGTATCTCATCTAGGCTACGTCCCATGGTATACGAATATAGTTGGACGGCAACAAACAAACAAAACAGCAATGAAACCGGTGCTCCTGTATACCCCTCCCCACCGCCTCCCCAGGCTCCCGCCTCTTCGGTATTGAGCATAATCTGCCGCTGAAATTATGCATGAAAGTATTTGTTTATTAATTCACTCAATTACAAGCATTATCGTGACTTTAACCACTTTATAACGGGACGGTCGCTTGCTAGATTAATCCATATTTCACTTTTATAGGTGCACAACTGTTACAATTCAACGGGTGCTTAAACTTAGGTCACTTTATACACTTTATCACAAGTGTACAAACCGTACGCTGGAAGGAGTTTCAACGCCGTTGTACGTAGGCTTAGGTATGGCGCACCGCGCACCTACAACTTTATCACAAACGTACAAACCGTACGCTGGTAGGACGCACCTAGAACGGATATTACCTTATCACAAGCGTACATACCGTACGCTGGAAGGAGTTTCAACGCCGTTGTACGGTAGGCTAAAAGTAGCCGAAAGTCTTACCCCGTGGGCCAGTCGATTTTCTTTTACACAATGAAGACTCGCGATCCACTGAACTCAACTTTGGGTCGCGATCCACTAGGTTGAGAGACGCCGCTCTATAGAACGCTTGACATTTAATACAATAATTCATAACATAATACAATAATACCAACATTCAACGAAACATTTAAACGCATTTGAAGTGATTATAGACACACTGGGCATCATAGTCTGAGAAGCTAAAAGGCTTCTAAAAGCTGAGCATATCTGTATATATACATGAACCAGATCACAAACTTTACCATAAGCAATATTTTAAAAGCAGTCCGTTCACGGACGGGAAGCCGATGTAATCTAGCAAAAGCGGACATGATGTGCTTACCCGGCCGCCACTAAGCACCAGTAACGATGCGAACTGTGATATGTTGGATACGATGAAGTTTTGAAATCGCCGTTTGAGGTAAACCGATAAGTAAGTGAATTTGCATAATCCATTTGATGTAATAGGGCACGATGTTGACTAATATATACTGTACATAGTAATTAGAAATGTTTTACTACAATAAGACGAATATAACCAAATCCTGGTTGCTATATTGTTAAAATCGAATGTGCATTGAAAGTATATAGTCTGTGGGTTTGAATCTGAACAGGAAACGATAGTCGTGGATTTAAAACCAGCATCTGGACTTCAATTATAACTTATTATGTAACAATTTGCCCAGTGGCAGCAATCTGTTTTGCATAAACACGCGCCTGGAGGATCTATGTATACCAAACTTCAAATTATAGGTACTAGGCCGTGTCACTTGACACTTCATCGGCATAAAGTTAAACACGTACCTGACAACATTGTATATCATAAATTATTCAAGGCGGTAATTGAAGTTACTGGAGACACATTATTAATCACAATCGATTTCAGATGTACAGCAGATTTCAAAGAAACGGGGCTGCTCGCCACCGCATTTACGACAATAAAGACAATACGACAATAAAGAACTTCCTGAAGATATTTTTTATATAAGAACATATGCATTTCATTTGAAATATTCTACTACAATGGTTACATTATATTGGCTGGTCGTATAATTTTATTATCAATAGATACTTAATAGTGTATCCAATGGCCATGACGAACCACCGCTAATTTATTGTAATCTGGTTATATCAAAATGTATTTGGTGAATTGCGGGAAGAGTTGGAAACACATTTACAAAAGTTTCCTAAACGTTAAACACTTGTTGGTATCCACAAAATGCGTATACCAACATTGGACACCAAATTTGATGTGCGGTGTTGTGAATATTAAGCATTTTAAGCATGTTAAACGGTTGCCGTCAAATCATCAGTGCGCGACTGTAATAAATTGTGTATACGTGACTGAGACAAATGAACAGTTTAACTAATCATTTACATTATACATTTGTACGTTTATATTCCTGTAGCCTACATATCATTATATATTTTCATTGTAAGGATGTGTTTTCACAACTAATTGTGAACTAACGAATTCTAATGGGCAAATTAGTTTAATGTATGTAAATATTTGAATTTGTATTATTTGTTTCCATGGCAAAAGTGGTCATACAGAGAATGCACTGTACAAATTCTGATGGACCCAAATATAATTAACAGTTGGCGGCATTATGGGCATACTGTCTGATTGATAGATCAGCTGGAGACTAGGCGTTGCTTCCACTACAGTAAAATTTAGCCATAGATCGAGTGCTACCATGAATTAACTAATGATACTATCCATTTTTTACGTCAGATAGAATTACAATATAAATTAAGCACGTGAGAGAAAGTGTGTTCTTCCCCTACATCATATTTGCACTATGATGCCCATTAGACCTCTGGTAGTAGGCCTATAGTATAGTACACCGAATATTCAATCATATGTCTATGTTGCAACGTTATATATATTTCTAACGTTAAGATTTATGGCGCACCTGGATATGAATACTAAACTACTTACAAAAGCTATTTACACACTAGCCTGGATTCACAATTAGGGCAGATAAATTCTAAAACAGACATTTGTTATTCTTTATAAGATTAATAGTGAAATACGACTGACAAAACGACATATTAGTGTCGATCGATAGTACTTAATTCGCTGTAAAGTTTGCCTAAAGAGCTATTACTCTATAACTGTCCAGGTCAAACAAATTTAATCAACACCTACGACTAGTCGTTAAAATGTTCATTAAGCTTACATGTTATCCTGAGGTATCTAACGCAAAGAAGAATCTGTTTAAGCATGTTCCTACTACTGGTATATGATAGATACAAATAATAATAAGCTTGTCTGGCATTTACAGTTTGCTATTAGAGAAAAATTTATCGTAGCCTTGTCACCTCGACGATTTTATCGAAGGCGATTACAGCTGCCTATATACCCTTTTTTATAATGGATTTATATAATGCTTATGTTAAAATAATGCTCTATTTTCGAGACATATTTCATCATACTGAGATGAAGATGATCAGTACTTCGTTGCTATGGCAACGTGTAAATCCAAAAGAGTTAATTTGCACTTGATTAAGCCTCACTAACTAACGCGGAGGTATTCGAGAATTCACGCTGAATAGATTTTATGGTCACTTGATTCTTTAGTTCGAGCTCCTAGACAGTAAGTGAGGTGCGAGTTGGGTTCAGGTTTATAGACATATAGGACATATCATTGGTGCTAATTACCAATTGAAGAAATATCATTAACATTAATTAATCTTCCCGTGTATGCAGACCTTTAATTAAAACAATACCCTCGCGTTTTTGAGGGACTTTAATCATTAATGTACGGAGCAGTATATCGAGGGAGTAAAACCCGATCTACGGACGACCGGAAACTGGGTGATAGCACGGAGCATAAGTAGGATATTGAATAGGCCTACCTAAAACTGAACAATGGCATTCCTCCCTTGCTTGGCTCATTTTTCCGATCAGTTTTTTCGAGGTTCCCGTGCAACCGTGAACACGTGTGTGTCTTCTTTTCGCCATAACGTGCAAATGTA
>JAODAF010649541.1:0-20139 GCA_027574765.1 Molpadia intermedia
TTGAAATAACACTAAATCTACTAAAGGATGAGCTAAAACATACAAAACAACAATAGCAGCACACTTATAAAAAACTATATATATTTTTTTTTAAATAGCTCTAATAAACGTGCATGGTTTTGTGTTTGTTTTCGCGCAGTGCGCTTCTATTAGAATGAATACGGTAAGCACATCAAGTGCCGGTCGTCTGCTGTCCTAGTACATAAAGTTGCATTGAGCAATCTCATTATTTTAAGTAATGAAGTGTTTCTCAAATTTCATGGACTTTAAATATTACTTGTATAGTCAGTAGGGTACGATCATATTTAACTACAATCTGGGTTGCAAGGGCCTCAACATTTGCTCCAGTGGCAAACCCTTAGGCATGCATTAATTGTGAAATGATGCATCAATTAATATAATTTCTGTAAAATATATTCTGTATGCATCACTGAATTATGTCATTAGACTTACACACTTTCCTTTAATTTTCACCAATCTTCCAGAAAGTGTCAACCAAGAAGGCAGCAAGAAAGAAGGCTGCAGAAAACCCATCTGCAGATTCAACAGCTGGATGCAGCAGTACCAATGAACCACCTGCTTCAAAGGTTAATAATACATTTTACCTTCCATGTGCCATAGGAAGCAGATGTTTACTTTCCATTGGTGACATTTGTTTGTTCATGGCCCATGTTACTGTGCTTGTCACCTCCATAATATTAGTAGGTGAGAAAACAATGGTGGAGTTGCTTGTTTGTAAAGTTGAAAATGATATTGTTGTTGATATTTTACCAGATTGTCATATAACATGTATTTCATCTATGTTATCAACTACTTCTAATGCTAAGTTATCAAACAAGCTTAAAACAAAATCAAAGTGTTGTAAAATGGAAGTAATGTCCAATATTATTTCTCAATTTTATGTAAATTCAAAACACTTTGCATATGTGCAGTGTCTAGAAAAGATGAAGGTAGCAAAGGCACTAAGAACCTTTTGCCAGGAATGCCTCATAGGCAAATATTTAAAGAAAACTTTAAGTGTTCTTTCACATCCAGTATATGCAAACCTTTTTAATCTTTTTCAAGGCAATAACTTTAAGAAATTATACAAAATTGATGTAAATTTCAAAGAATTGGATGATATTTTAGGATTGATGTGGGATGTTTTGCCTCAGAAAAGCTCTGCATGTGATCACTTTAATTTCATATCATCCCTAATGATAATTTTAAAAGACTCGAAAACTGAATTTGTGATTTACAAAAGCAGATCAAATGCTCCCTTCCAAGATGACTACAGAAAGGTTGCTGTAGACAGCCTTTACATTTGTGAAAATGAAAGTGTCATGCAGGTTTGAAGTGATGGTAGGACATCCCATAAATCTTCAGCCTCATTCCTGTATGCTATGCTATTCAGAATTGTGGTTTCTTGTTCTTGTGAAAGTATTGACTTTAATCTGCTGAATGGAACCTTACCTTGCAATGTATGCTTAGTGGATATTGAATTGGACAAAATAATCTCCTAATGTATATATTATACTAGCTTCACCAGCTATTATGCATTTTGGTGATTGAATGATAGTTGTTGGTACATATATACATCAGTCTGTACATAGTATGTAATATAGGCCACATCAAACTATTCCCTCCATACATATATGGTTGGATTACCTTATCTGGGTCATTCCATAAATTAGGGGTGAAATGGTGTCCCCGTAATATGTCCGACAACTTTATTGGCCGTAGTTAAAATTCTATATAACATATTTAGGTACACTTTGACTTTAGCTTCATATTAGTAATAAATACTAATGGTAGGATATTTTGAACAACAAAAATAAGTTTGGACATATATAATGTATACGTTTTTTGTAATAGACTTCAAAAAGTGTGATTGGCAGTGTGACGTCAAATTTTATTATTTTGATAGATTTGCTTTTCAAACTTTTTCAGAGCAATGGACTAAATTTCAGTTTAAAGTGTAGTCAAGATGTTCAAATTTATATAACTATAACATTTAGCATTAAGAACATGATGATTTAGCTGAAATATACTATTGCAAACAATGTTTGTGATAGGATCAATGAATGAGGACTGTCAGCTAAAATTTGATCCATGCATCATACCCACTTTTTATGATGCCACGGGGACACCAAATATTTTGGCATATTTTTGCATCCCGGGCCGCCACCAAAAATATGCAAAATTTCTCTCATTCTTCAAGATAAACAACAATACTTTTACAAGTTATATAAAATATATGTTTTTATATGAACTGTATCTGGACCTACTTTCGTCCACCAGAATCAATAAACCAAGACATGGTATGAAATGAAAGATTGGGGACTAAAAAGCCTAACTTTTGCAACATAAACCAAAGATTCTAAAATTGAAGGGTTCGTCAACTTAGAAAACAGCATAAAATATTTATTTGGCATATATTGTAATTTTAAATAACTTGGTAATAAGGTATTTCTGAAGATAATTTAATTTGATTGATGCTTTAGTAGCATTTTCATCTTGTGTTTGGTGTCCCAGTTATGTTGGTAAATTAGACATGGTTCCAGACTTCTAGCTTATTTTTTCTTTACCACAAATGACCAGCTGACCAAACTGAAGTTTAGTAAGCGTATATATTTGTATATAAATCGTTAACATCGTTAAGAAATGAATTTGAAATTTTGCCTCAATGTCACACTAAATTATGGAATGACCCATATTCAAAATACTGTATTTGTTTTATTAAAACTTTGCATTTTGTTACAGGAAGTAAAAATCCTACTTCTGTGTGATTCACATGGTAGGCTGGTGGAGCCACTTTGGCAGAACCTATGGCCGAACCCTGAAATCCAATTGAGAGTGCGTTTTTTTCCTGGTGGGACAGTTAGCATGCTATCTTCAATGCTTCACCATCTTGAACCTTTTTATGACTTAATATTAATACATATTGGAACAAATGATGTCCAATGCAGGGATGGCTCTCCAAACAAATCAGCAAGACATGTCATTGGAGAGCTATTAAACTTGGCTTCACAATTGCAAGGCAGATATCCTACAACAGTACTTGTATTCTCTGGTATATGGCCACAAAATAATGTGAATTGGTATAATGATAGAGTGCGGTATATCAACCGGAAAGTTAGGGAGCACCTGCTAATTCAAAATATCTATTTTATTGACTGTTTCCGTATCTTTATTACCAAAAAATACAAAGCAAACAAAACACTTTTTTCACAGGATGGGCTCCATTTGTCATATGATGGGAAACACCTCTTGGTTTGGACCTGGATTTCTTGTGTAAAACTTATTTTGGATAAGTAACTACATGTATTTTGATGCCTTTCGGAATGTAGTTCATTGAAGTTGATGTACTTTGATTAAGTTTTTTTTTATTAGGTTTCTTTTATAATTACCCTCTTTTATGTTACCCTCTTTGATATTTTATAGAAAATCATAATATATATACATTAAGATCAAACTACGTGTATGGTGTTAGCAACATGTTCTTCCGGCTCTATTTAGCTGCATAAAATACAGTTCAATAACAAGACAAATCTCGTCCATATCAAATAGTAGCATGGAATCGAAGTTCAATCACCTAAGACTGCAAATGTGAACATAGATGTACCGGCTTACTTGTATTGATATGCATGAAATCTCTGTAGATCATATTCACACAATGATTTCTTGGCACGATCCTTCTTTGAATGTCCGTACACATAAGTTTGTTCACTTAGGTTTATTTGACCATATACAGTATGTGTATGCCATATAGGTTTACTACAGTTCATTTACTGTGACCGTTAAATGTAAGCAACACATGCAGTTTAAATTTGGGATGGGTACATAAATGAGTTTATTGAGTTTTTAACATTGTACTTCATTTTGGATGGAAAGATTAATCTGATTGGTGATTTTTTGTTATGTTGTGAAAACGTCATAGACTTTCATGAACGTGTAGTCTTATTGAAAATACATGTGATAAATAAAATTCAGATCTTCCTAGTTTATTTGCTCATACCAACCAGCTATGCTGTTAGACCATTTGTTATAAAGTAATTAGTGTCATCTACTGTCTGTCCACAATTAACATTGATTGCTATCACCCTATTCAAACCGGAAAATATGAGTGCTTAAAGGTAAACTCGATAGTAGAGTTGGATGACTCAAGTCTGCTTTCTGGCTCTGACTCGGCACCTGGTGGACTCGGATTCATGTCGGAGACCACCCAAAATATGTATATATCTCTTGTCAATCCTTCCCTTTAATATTACTATTAGTCAACCCAATAAGTATTCAGGTAGTGCAAAATTCTCTACAAAGCCAAGTTGAATGCTTATTTGGGAATTTTTATACTATGAAACTAGTGACCTGTACAGCATAATCCCCAGTACTTTTATTGGTATATGGTTGAGACAAATATCTTACCGATTTACACAAATTTACACATTTTTGCCGAACTCGGATTTGGCTCAGACTCGGAGACAATGGACTTGGATGCCTCGGACTTGCTGGACTCTACTACAGCTCTGGTCAATAGTCAGTGCAGTTTAACAGTCGTTAATACTGTGTCCTGAAAATTGGCTGGACCCCCTTGAATATCAATGGAAGAAACCAGAACCAGAAAGTGCGTGCAATCTGACTTCCAGTTGTGCAAGCTAAAGATTTTCACTGTTTACCATGTAACCTTACATCATTAATATTCATTCGTGAAATCAGCACCAAAAAGGGTTCTTCTACTCACTATGGGTCATCCACCCACCAAGTAGGACAATTATCCAGTTATCGTAATGGCTCATTCCATAAATGAGGGGTCCAATGGTGTTTCTACAGACTTTCTATGTTTGATGGTAGTTGTCTGTTTGGGTAGAAAGTAAATTTCCCTATATTAATTATAATATTAACTAACTACAATAGGGGTACTCGATGCTGTATATAACAATTCGTCACAGTTTATTTTTTTTGTCTGGTGACATTTTATTGCCTACGTGTCCCCCTGTATTTTTAGGTACCAAGTGTGACATGAAATTCAAATATTTTAACTGCCTCATTCAATCTACTTCTATGTTATAATAAGCAATGGTTGTTACATATTTTAAAACTACATATTTTCTAGTATAAATCTGTTAAGTTTCAATATTAACAATGCACAAGATTTCTCACACTGGTTGGTTGAAGTTTACCATGCCAGCGCAACTTTTTCGTGTCACCGGCGTTGCGTCGGATTTCTCGAAGTTAGCTATTCAAATATAATCCCAAATGAAGAACTAAACTTCTATGCTCTGAGTTATTATCACGCAATTACCGCAATTTACGAACCATCCCATTTCCACACTTCTATCGTATCTATTTTCTTTTTGTCGCACATTTACGTAAATATTAAAGATAATCACGTCCCCAACACACAGTAACGCTGGTAAACTTTCGAAGTCCTCAGCTTGCACAATCATATCTCATCGGATTTACGAATGGCACATTAGATACTAGAGATTGGCCGCTTTGCACCGCTAACATCGACTCGCAAATTTCAGCGCCATTTTATTTTGTCAGTGGAAAGTTGAACGTTGCGTCCCTTTCGTGATTCACAGTAACGTCGGATATGTTAACTGATTTTGTCAGGATTTGAAAAAAAATTGTACGTATGTTTTATCAAATTAAGTTAGAAGTTATTATATCTCCGAATTATGATTGTATTTTGAAAAGAGCTCAGAATGTTGGCAATAAAGCTCGAATTTTCCGATTTTTATTAACGATGAGTGAAGCTGTTTAGGCCTAGCCTAGCTAGGCTACAACGTTGTAGTAGTAGGCCGTAGCAGGCGAGTTCTAGGCTTATTTTCCCCATTGAATTAGTAATATTTTATTGAGATATACATGGCTAAGCTTGTAAAAACGTTCACAACTCATCAATAAAGCGCTTGTTTCAGTACTTCTCAAATGAAGCCTGATTTTTTCGCATTCTCCATGATTTATTAACATCCGCCAAAAACAACCCTATATGGTGAGAAAACACCCCAGATCTGGTGAGAATACCCCAGACATGCTCACATCATGTATTACTAATATCTGTATTACTCTTTTGAGCCCAGATTTGAGTGCTAAATACCCAAGGAAAACCCCATAAATTTGTGGTAAAGTTCTAGGGCAGTTATTTCTTGTATTTTAATTCATGTAATGCAAATCCAGGATAAAGGCCTGTGTCTAGGTCTAAGTTAGGTCAATTTAAGTCAATCTAGGTTAGTATTAAAAGCTTTTGCTGTAAATATAAGGCACATTTGTTATTTTGTTGACATATTACATAGCCTAGGCCTTTTTTTATTTTTTTTATTTTTTTTATTTAGGTATTACTTCAAATGACCCGCAAATGATTCAGTTGCTTGGTTTGACCACATTGCCTAGCAATGTCTCCACCGACATTTGAACTAAGATTAGACCTTCGTAAGAGCCGACGAATTGCTCAAAAATCAAGAGTGCGACCTATAATTAACAAGGATGATCCATCTGCAGACGGTAATCATCAAGATGACAGAAGCACACCTGGAAGTCGTCGACAAATACTGAAGGTCATTGATCCAGATAAATATAATTTGAACCGTAAAGATGACAGATTACATAGTCGTATATACAGGCTGGAGATGACAGAACAAGAAAGACTTAGAAGTAATAGACTTGCTGCTATAAAGGCAGATGAAGTATAGAGCAAGACAAAAGGCCAAAAGAGATGCTGAAAACTTCAATCAAGCTAAGATTCAACAAAAGCGCCAGACACGGAGTGACATGGAGAAACGTGCCATAAGAAGAGCGAAATCGAGAGAAAAAAAGCGTAGGCAAAGACAGAAGTTGACATATTCTCAAAGGGCCCAAATTAATGCCAAGAGAAGAGAATCCTATCGGGCAAAGAAAAGAAATGATCAATCCATCAGTACACAAACCGATTGTACACAAACAGTACTTCCTCAGGCGTTGCCCTTGAATGTGCCCAACACAACAACAATGATAGGATCACTGCAGACTACTACTGTCATAACACAACCATGCACCACTGTGACTTCACAACCAATCACCAGTACACCACCATCGGCCACCACTGCAACAACATCTGACAACAGCACTACATCACACAAAACTGCAACACCACTGGCCACTACTGCCTTACCAATGAGTTCAAGATCTGCTAGACGGAAACGAATCTCTAGGATTAGAAAATACCTTCCACAAAATGCTGATCATTTTGTGGAATTATTGGAAGATTTGAAGATGATAACATCTCCCTCTAAGGCAGAAGCTGTAGCAGAAGCTGGTTTGAAGGACAAATCAAATGTAAAATGCAGATCATTTGAAAAGGAGCTGAAAAAACTTGTTGGGAAGGAGGTTAAGAATCCGACACACAGAAAATTGGCTGTAATGCTGAATTCATTAAAGGTGGCAAGATTACAACGTTATGCTAGTAGGCAGTTTGGAATTAACCGGAAACAAATTGTCAAGAAAATAAAACACAAAACAGGACGTTCAGCTACTTCCCAAAAAACAATAACAGCTATCCACAAGTTCTATGAATCTAAAGCACAATCACTTCCTGATAAAAAGTTTGTTTCCAAAAAAACAGGGAAAGCTAAAATGGTCCTATTAACCAACTGTATAAACAGTTTAAGTTGGCTAATCCTAACATTAAAGTGGGCCAATCCATGTTCTTCATGCAAAAACCAAAGCACATCTGGTCTGCAAGAAATGCCAAGTATAGAGGCTGCTTATGCGAGCAATGTGAGAATGTACGGCTAAAGATAGTTTCCATTGACAAAAGACTAGATGAATATGATCTTGCTAGTGTGAAGTTGAGGGATGCCCAGACAACCTTAAACATAACACTTTGTCCCAAAATGGACAAACCTTTTCACAAGGTAGCCTGCATCAAGAGAACATGCAAGAATTGTGGTATGAATAAGTTTGATGACCACTTGCAGCTAGTGTCAGAACTACAGAGATCACATCTAATATCATGGAGAAGGTGGGAAGTAACAAAGAATCCTGATCAAAAAGCAAACGGAAAAACAACCACCAAGAGGCAGCTTGTGGTGAAAGTAGGAACACTACAAGATGTTATGGATGAGCTAAGGAAAGAAATTGAAGCACATGCACAACACATTTTTAATTGGCATTGGCAAGCGAAGCAATACAGCCTTATTAAGAAGAATCTACCTAACAACTGGGTGATCAACGTTTGGGATTTTGCTGAGAACTATACGTGCTTCTTCCAAGATGAAGTGACCATACACCCTGTTGTAAGTTTTTACAAATGTGAAAGCTGTGATGAACAAGTCTGTGAGTCCATTGTGTTCATCTCAAATGACAACAAACATGATCATGATGCGGTTCATGCATATATGAAATTGGTAGCCATTCATCTTAGTCAGAAGAGGCAGCTTGAAATAACCACAATGGTCCGCTTTTCTGATGGATGTGCTTGCCAATACAAGTCAAAAGGGCCCCTAGCTGATGTCGCTCATGCTTCACAAGACTTTGGTTTTTCCATGTCTCATAATTACTTCGGCTCACGGCATGGAAAAGGTCCATCTGATGGTGAGTCAGCTGTGATCAAATCACATGCATCCACAGCCGTAAAAAGTGGAGCAGCTGTCATCAGTAATGCCCGTGATTTATATGAGTATTGTGTAAATTATCTGCAGAAGGACAAATTGAACCAATGTACCCACTTCCGAAGAAGTTTCTATTTTGTAGAGATTGTTGAGCGAGGACGAGAACGATCTAATGTTAAAACTGTAAAAGGAACTAGGTCATTACATTGCATTTGTACAGATGCCAACACAAATGCAATCAAAACACGACAGTTAAGTTGCTTCTGCCAGGCTTGTCTGATGGAAACCGGGGATTGTGGCAGCACTGAATATGTCGATGAATGGAAAGTACAAATACTGACCAGAGATACCAAGATGGGGACAGCTTTTCCAGGTGAGTGATCGGTTAGAATAGAAAAACAATATAAACAAATCAGAAATTTAACTGTAAATTTATTTATACTAGTTAATGCTATACTTTTAATACATATTGAAAGACATGTCATGTTTCTGGCTTTCTTTCAGATGATTATCAACAGCCTATGCAACAGCTGGACATTGTATCAGGTCAACGTGAAACAGGACACAACTCCGATGAGGCCATCAGCAGCAATACAAATGGTAAATGTATAAAAGGTATGTAAAATATTTATTTTATTTTAATTATATTATTGGAAGCTGGCATTTTAATATATTTCCAATTTATAGTTGTTTTAAATGTGTTGAGTAAAAAAAATAAAACATTATCTGCAAGGTTACCAAGAATACATTGAAAATTATTAAATACTTAATTTTGTTAAACTATTTGGTAAAATTGAATGTGAATTTTTATGCAACACATACATTACTTACATTAACATAGTTATTCATATTGAGCGAATGAATACCAGTAACTCTTAATACATATTGAAAGACTTTTCTTCAATATTTGGTGACAATAGCACAATTGTGAACCAAAATATTCATAGAAATCTTGTTAAAACCAGCTGTAAAGGATGCAGATAACCATGTCCACTATGTAACAAATCTCAATGTTGGTAATCATGAAGTATCATACAGTATTTTAAACCTAATTCATTGGGTGAGTGGTTGACTGATGAACAGGGCTGTGATGGATCCATGTTAAGTAATTGTATCTGATGACAAAACATATGCTTGGTGCTGTAAAGAGAGTGGGGTAATAGTATGATTTTTAACCATGTGCTGATGGATGTTGCCAGCATTGAATTTCCCCCATTGGGCCTGAAAATGTTTTTATATGAACAAGTAAGTTTCACAGATCTCTCTGTAGACTACAGTGATCATGTTAACCTTGCATTCTTATGTATGTTATTTTCAGCTGGAGAATACGTTGCTGTGATTTTCAATGATATCTGGTTTCCAGGGGAGATCACAAAAGTAATGGGTGATCGCTGTCTAATTAATTTCATGGATCCGAAGGGTGACAATAAGTTTGTATGGCCAACCAAAAAAGACGAAGTTGAGGTGTTAAAGTCCGGCATCTTCACCTGTCTTCCGTCCCCCCCTGAACCAGTATCTCATCGCTACCTTGGTTTTGATGCAGAATTGTCACAAGCTATAACAGCTAGGGTGGCAAATTATCTGAAAGAAAACAAACAATAAAAGTTGAATTTGGAATTATTGTGAGTTTTTGTGACATTTTTGAATTATTGTGACATTTGGAATTATTGTGATATTTGGAATTTTTGTAATATTTGGAATATTTGTGACATTTGGAATTATTGTGACATTTGGAATTATTGTGACATTTGGAATTATTGTGACATTTGGAATTATTGTTGTCATTAATCCATCCATTGTTTCAAAAGTTTTGTCTAGGAATGTTTTAAAATTATCCTTCTTGTCATCAAACATTAATCTATTGTTCATTGTTTCAACACTTTTATCAAGGAATGTTTTCAGGTTAGAAATAATTGGATATTTTGGAGCCACATTAACCACCTGGTGATTATTATTCACTCTGCTTTGATGATTAGATGAACTAAAGACATCTTGTTGAAACTTTGACTGTAATACATTAACAACTGGTAATCTCAGCACAGCATAGCTGGAGCCTAACTTTGAAGGTTCCTATTGATGTTGTGTGAGGTCATCATTCTAATCAGTCTTCTGGTGGGTAGACTTTTCAAAGTAATTAATTTCGCATTACAGTATGGTAGGGGTATGTATTTTTTAAAGAATCATACCTTCATTGATCTGACTTACCCCCAAAACTGGCAATTGTCTCTCTCCAATGACTTGGTTGACATGGCAGACTAGTGATCTTTTACTCACTGTTACATATGTCATTCACATGTAACACAAGTATGATGCCAATTAATGTGGCCATCTTCTTAATTGTTCAGTTGTTCAAACAACCAATGAAATGGTAATCCATGTCTAGATATATGGGAATGTTTAAATATTTAAATAATCATATAACTGAAATTTTAGTTGAATGTGCTGTGCATAACTGGGGACACCAAAAGTTTGGTGTCCCCATTACATACAAATTCTGTGTAACAACAGGTTATAAACTAGTTGTACACTGAATTGCACTATATAGTAACTTGTGTTATGTAAATATACCAATTATAATACCTTAAAAGTCATACAACTTTAATTAAAATGCATCATGGTAAGAATGACAATCTATATGGTGTCCCCTGTTACATCCACCATGGTAAATACTTAAAAGTAAGAAAGTAATGTTGCACCAAGTTAACATTACATCATCAATTATGTAGACCATTGTTCAGCATGTACATCTGAATAATTTCCTATTAAATGGCCAATATCTATTAAATATCACCTATCAGAAATTCAAGCTGACTATGTTATGCATAACTGGGGACACCACACTTTTGGTGTCCCCATTACACGCAAAGTTTATATATTGAACATCAAATAAAATCAAAGTTTGGCAATCCATTGTTCTTGCATATTATGGTATATTCTTAAGATGCTATTATGTTTATTATGACATTGGATATGCATGGCAGTGTGTCTTTCTCTTGTATAAATAACAACTCTTAACTAACAAACATTAATTTGATGAAATTGTTATTACCTTGCAATGTTAATTCATTAAATATTTTTATTATGCAATTCAATTTTCTCCAGACCTTTTATGTAGTTAACAAGCATCTGGAAACAAGTCAGAATATCCTTATTAAGGCCACACACAATGATAGCCCAGCAACTATTACCTATTACATCATAAGGTTTGGTGTCCCTGTTATGTTGGACAAAATTCAACGGGTACTCATTTTTGACCATGGAATATACTGTGTTTGCATTGAACATGTAACAAGTTTCATTTTTTTTTATTAACTGTTGATAGTGTTACATCAAATAAAGCATATAAACACAATAAATTAATAGTTTGAATTTTTGAGTTGATGTCACACTATTGGACCCCTCATTTATGGAATCACCCTGTACCAAAGGCAAAAGCGTCATACACACACACACACCAACATGATTTTGTTCTACACACCACACACCAGATGGCCATTTGTGGCTTTTTCTTGCACCTGCACATACAAAGTTCTTCCTTTGAACATTGACATCAATTGACAAGTTGCCACCGCCCAAATGTACCAGTAATCGCCACACCTCTTCAGGCTGGCAGATTCCAGATACTATGCTGAGTGGATGTTCTTCTTTAGCATTCTTGTTCACTAAAAAAGTATATATAACAGGCCAATACAACAGACTGTAAATCTGACAGAGGTGGCTATGCAGACCAAACCCATCCAAGATATTTTACATACAAATACAATACAGTATGTATGGACCTAAGATTTCACTTCAAGGAGGCAAAGGAATACACTGAAAAAATGTTAGTATTTCATATGGCAGACCAGGTTGGAAAAATTTAGAGAATTTTCTCATGTTTCCCACTGGCATATTAGCTGTATTGCAAATAACCTGGCACCAGCACAAAATTCAGGAGTTTTGAAAACATTCATAGACTGACATTACAATGTTAACATAATAAAGTAGAATAAAGGGGCTTGTAAAATTAAAATTATATTTATTTCAAAAATTTCCACCAGGTCATTGAATGTACTTCTCAATAACACATCCTTGCCCTAAATAAGAAATGTTTCTCAATAAAATACCAAACAATGGCTTGAATGAACATAGTCGAATTGGCCATCAGAAATGGATGATATATGTGTATATTAATTGATTAATAACATATCAAACATTGGGTAGCAAGCATTAACACACATGGGCGAATTGGCCATCATCTGTGTATATAATTTACTATAATAGGAAAAACTTATAGATTTTAAACAATATAGTAGATATATATATTTAAATAAAATATCAAGCAATGGCTTGCCTTTTACTGGAAGGAATGAAATAATGCAAATAGGCGAATTGGCCACCATCTCTGTATAGCACTCGTATAAAAAAAATTGTATAATTTAAACAAAACAGAGTAAACTCAAGTTTCAAGAAAATATCAAATGGCTTTAGTTTCACTGGGCAAGAATGAATAATGCATAATTGTACATAGGCAAATTGGTCACCAGAAGTGTACACTATGTTCAAGATGAAAATATTGCATATATTGGCATAAAGACTCTGCAAACAGTCCTCCTTTAACCATAGAAAAAAACAATCAACTAATAACCACATTGGATAGCAAGCATTATCATATTGCACATAGGCGAATTGGCCACCATTTGTGTATATTTAATACTCGCATAAAAAATATTGTATATTTTAAACAAAACACAGTAAACTAAGTTTCAAGAATGAATAATGCATAATTGTACATAGGCGAATTGGCCACCAGAAGTGTTGCACAACACCAGCAGTGTTGTACGAAAGTACAAGATAAAAATATTGCAAACAGACATGATAAAACAACCTGCACCGCACCCCCCTACCTCAAAAAAGGTATACCACATTGAGTAGCAAGAATTAACATATTACATCTGTGTATAATTTTCTTGTACAAAAACTCTAGATCCTAAACATAACATAAAAATGAATCAATGCACATAGGCAATTTGGCAACCAGCCATGCACCATAGTAACAATTTTTTCAAGAAAATATTGCCAAGAGACATAATTTATAAGATCAATGTTGTCAACACTAATCATGCAGAAGACCTTAACTGACAACCTGTCAAACATTGAATAGCAAGCACTAACATTGCACACAAGCCACCAGTTCTGGATTTAACAGTTGCAAAACACTCAGATATGTATATGGGTGATTATTTAAATAAGGGGACCTGAACTTGTGACATTTTGGTCAAAGTTGCCCTGGAAATATAAGGCTGACAAACTTAACGTTAGCAACTTAGATTAGGTTTTAGATGCACCATATTTTATCATGTCTTTTTTCCAATGCCTAACTAAAGCAAGCCTACAAAATGCTGTGTGATTGTACCTAGCTGGTAGGGAAACTGCACACTGACACGTCCTGGGGTAGACTCCCAATGGGGTAGGCAGTTTTCACCTTGGCAGATTTCCACTTGTTTGGGGTACATTTGCCTTGCATTTTTTACTGTAATTGGAAAATGCTCTGTTTTTCCAGCTTAAATGCTCTTCTTTGGGTAATTTTTCCCATATTCCATGTATATGACGATGCCGTTCTGACATAGTCTTCGCATTTGGAAACAATTTGACATGTTGAGAAAAGAAAAATCCATATCCAGTTTGTGGCCTGCTCTTTCGACCTGGGTCCTTTGCTAGTTCCTTTTTTTTTGGTTTTAGCTGCTTTTTCTTGTTTTTTACCTCTGTCAATGGTTTAACGCTTTTAGGACGATCAAAATGAACAGAAGCAGGAGGAATAATTGACTGGCTTGTATATGGGTTTTGTTTTAGCTTATCAATATTTAGTTTGTACTTAGATGTGTCCGATAAAACCATTTTCTGTTGGATGCATGTGATGGTATAATCATGTGAAAGGATCTCCCATTTTCTCTGGCATGCTGCCAGGAGAACTTTTGTTGGATTTACGTTGTCACAATGGGACTGTGTTGTCACAATTTTCAAGTTCACAGGTATACCTTTAAAAGGCAGTTTTGTGGGGTCTCCAGACCTGATTTTCAGCCCACATTCTTCCATCTTTGCAAAGTAATTTTCCTTGCTGCCAAACAAATGTAAAACAGCTTGAGGCAGTCTGCCAACAAGAATAATACAATGTAGTGCTTTCTTTGACGAAACTGCATATTCCCTTCCTTTTAAACTTCCTTCGTACAACAAATCCCCGCACCATCTTCTGAATTTTACAAGCAGCCATCTCCCTTGAAACCCATGTTTTGAAAGTTTGTGCAATTTCTCTTTTTGAATTGTCTGTGCTATTAGCATAATCTAAGATTCTGCTTCTCAGTCTCCTATATGACCAAAACAAGAGAGAGATAAGTGGATCTTGAGTCTTTCCACTGCCTCCCCTTTGTGTGTGCTGGAAATAATAGCAAGCTTGTGTATAATGGGAATGTTCACCCCCCTCAGTGGAAAATCTCATTAATGATGGAATTGGCAATTTATTCAACAATATTGATGAAACATCAATTAATTTAATCATGTATGGTGTAAGTTCACTGTATCCATACCTGATTATAAACAGTTTGTGAAAAAGATCAAATGATTTCACAAGGCAATTTTTGTCTTTATCAGAAAGTCCCCACTTAAAGTTTGACACAGCACTATCACTGACATTACTAGGTTTGGGGTCAGAATTTCTGAGCAATATAATCCCATCAGAGATAAAATTCCAAATGTATGTTTCAATTTGAAATTCTGTCAGTTCATTGGTTTGTATGTTCAATGCTTTCATACAAGTGTTGTCTATATTAAATTTTATTTGGTTGGAAGCAACACCACTAAGAATATTAGGTAGTGTACTAAGAAACTCCTCGGGTTTATGGAGAAGAGTGTGAGCCTCTGACTTATTGAGAGTGAGACGTTCCTTCAGGCTCCCATCGGCATTGATTTGAAGTCTATCCACCTTAGTGATACCCCTGGCAAGGATATTTTCTTTGAACTTAACCAACCGCTTTGTCATTTCCTGCTTACCAAGACTAGCTGGCTTAATGTCCATGCCTACCTTTGCAATGCTTTTCAGTCTTAATTGGATAAGCTTTTCTACTACTCTTGTTGCAGCATGATCAATACAAAAAACAACTCTTTCTATTGGCACAGATGGAACTATTGAATTAGGATATTGTCTGTTCAATGTTTTCTTAAGCCCTGATCTAAACCCTGTGACAGGATCAATATCACCCTTGGACTGCTTGGTGTCATTTATGTACAAGTTGAACCCAGATGTAGATAAAGGAGAAAATTCCCCAACATCACCATGAAGAGCATCCAAGAAAGCAGAGTCACCACTTAAGAAGTATAAGGACCCCTTAGATGATTTCTCATTTGCTCCGTTTGAACAAAGTCTTCCAACCAGCCTTTGCCAGCATCATTTCCTAAATTACTTTCTAGGTTCCACCTGTGATCATCACCATAGAAAATAGCCAAAGGCCAAATGTCATTTGGGCTGTGAATGTCAATACCATTTAAAATCTGTTCATTGTTAATATTAGAGAGAGTGATAAGACAGGAGCTTTTCCCACCAACATTTCTCCCATCACCCCAGATTTTCCACCATTCATTGTCAGGCAAGTAGTAGTACAGAAAACGAAGACACACTAGTAGTCTATGGGGATTCACTCTAATACCACATTTTGAAAAGGTGCATTCTGGGATGTATTGTGGTTGAAATATTGTCTGATATTCTTTGTATAGCTGTTTTTTGGTTTTGCCAATTTCATAAGATGATGGAAAGCAACCAGGTAACCTTTTACGAAGGTCTGCAATAAGTCTGTAGCCACTGTACCCATCTACCAATGAAATAACTTGTTCAGCAGTGAGTTTCCTCTTTTTTGCATATTGCTCATCACAGTGATCGTCTAGGATATACTTTCTCTTATTTTTAGAGGGAACTCCTCGCAAAACATCAAACAGGTCCTCAGCACTCAAATGACCATCCCATTGGGTACTTTCATTTTGTTTTTGTGACACATGACATGTCTTTTGTATATCATACTGGAGTGCAATTTTAAGGTTTTCTTTTTCTCCACCATGAACTTGTTCTGCCAAACCTTTCATGATATCTCTTTGGGCTTTAACTCTTTTAGCAACACACTTACTGTATGGTAGTGACCCTGGTGTATAGCTGCTCACTTTGGCATTTTCATTTCCAAGCAGTTCCTTTGTCTGTATCCGGGGTCTGGTGTAATGAGTTTGACCCATGCATTTAACATTCCCCCTGCTGTCAAGTTTCATATTACAAATAGTTTGCAATGGATTCCTGGTCATGAATCTTATTATGGATACTTCATAGAAGTTGCAAACATCTTTAAGAAATGAAAGTGCTTTCGGAGAGGGACTGTTCTGGGACATAACCAATAATAGAGCAAGCCTCCATGATACCATGATAGGCGCTTTAGCCACCATGTCATGGTATATAGTTGCATTTTTAGGATCAGAACAGTCATTGAGAATTTCATCACTCTCAACAAGGTCCCATTTTGAAGCTTTTGACCGAATAACCCACATGGTGTCACCCTTACGAATACCAAGTAAATCTTCAAGATCACCAAAATCAATGAAAGGAATTCCCTCCTTGATGTAAGTAGAATATGTTTCCATTTTAGACTGGCATATACTAAAGCACTTCATTCCATATACCACTTTCTTGATTGGATATTTTGCAATACAATCACCCAAAAAATAACATACCATGTCTTGCAAAACTTTGCGTTTATTTTTCAATGCTTCTACCTGTTTTTGCAAATTTCGAAAGACATTTAGCAGGAAAACTGTGGCAGAAACCTTTGCCTTTTTGTTTTCAATGTAATTTGCTTCAAAGCAGAATCCCCTCTTCATTAGAAATGCTCGTGCAACCATTTCCCGTTGGCTTGACTTGGTAAGACCATTTGCTGAATATAAAAAATGCAATGAACAAAAGGGTCTCTCACCAACTATTTCAAAATTGTGTATTAGGTCATGGATATAGGTATTGTTTCGACTATTACTGGCCTGTTTATGTGCCTCGTCTTTTTCAAGATTTTTCCAAACAGAAGTTTCACAGGGAGTTTTGTCAGAATTTGTATTTCTGAATTCAGATTTGACTGAAGTTTGAAATGTATTTACTGAGGTCTGAAATGTGTTTTCAGCAGTGCAAGGGTTTTTTATGGGAGTTTGAGGGGTAATTACCAAGGTCTGAGCGATATTTGCAAAGTTTTGTTTTACACCTTTCAGATCAACCTTTTCTGTCCTATTATTAAACTTCCGTCTTGCTTCTGACTGGCTTAATGCAACTGGTTCTAGGTTATTTATATGTTCTGCCCTTGTTTGGTCAATTTGTGTGTTACTGTTAGTGCTTGCTATACAACATGGAGCTGGCAATGTCTTGTGACCAGTGTCTTTCTTATAAGCAAAAATGAAGTATCCATCTTTAGCCCTGGTCTTATAGACTGCATTTGTTTGGCCAGACAAACCTGAAAGATTGTTGGCATATCTAGTGTATATGTTACAACCATCTACATCATAAAAACAACCATCTCTTTCTACCACAATACTGAAATGGTTCTGAACACATTTCACTGCAGAACATAATGTGAACTTCTCACCTGACAAAATCATTGAATTACATACTTCAATGTCTTCCATTACTTGAAGAGTAAAGGCACTGGCTGGATTTATGGAAGTGATTGGAGCACTAGTATGTATAGGACTACATGTACCTGTAAGGTCTATAAGCTCATCAGGTTTAGAAATGGATAAATTCTCAATATCATGTGCCATTTCAACTGGAATTTGAACTATAAGGAACTGTGGATACGATACTATGACATTGTGCAACAAGAATGATTGAGCATTGCACTGGAAACAAAATTTTACAGGTAATGCATCAGCTACACTTCCCTTAATAGCCTTAGATAGATTATTACCTGCATTAATTAAATCTGCCTTCATCAAAATAACAGGGCATAACACCTTTTCTGGTAGTGTAATAGTATTCTTACATTGAATGCAGTTATATGATCTCTTTACCACTACCCCAAATAAATTTTGTTCAGTTTCAGTGCAATTTAAGTGATAAAACACATCTCCAATAGCTGGCTCGGTGCTTCCTTTGTTTTTGAAGGAAGGTACATTTGTACACAGCCAGTCCCACACTGGTTCACGCATAGCCCTAGAACACACATTTTGTAGCTTTCTTTGACGATTTATGTCATAAAGCAGTTGATTTAGGGGACCAAAGTTTGATCTGGGGCCATTAAAGGCATCACTAAAAGAATAAAAAGAAAGATCCAGAAGACTATCAATTGCACAGGAATTTCTAAAATTTAAGAAATGTGGCAAATCCATTTTTAACAAGTCCTGTCCCAGTGACACATGGACAACAGATTGTTTTAAAACATACTGGCATGACACACTCCAGCTCCCCCACTACATCCTCCCTCCACAAAATGAAATAAACAAAAAAATATATAAAATACTGATTATGATCCGTTGCTTCCAAAATTCCTGAGGTTGAGTCATCTAGCTGAATTCTACTTTACTGTACTGCAAACAGCCACGTTCTAGGCTAGCTGGATTTGTTCTCGATATCCACAAGAGAAGACTAACGTAGTAACGGTAGCATAGAAAAGCTAAGTTTTAATAGTAAACAATATAGTTGACAACGTTGAGGAAATATCATGAAGTCGAGTCACTTCACACACCAATTGACGAAAAGAGGACTGATTCTAGTCTAGGCTACGCGATAAAACTCTTCTTAGTACTAATGACCTCACTTATCATCTCTTTTCTGCTGCATTATCTTATGATATATTAGTAAGGTCAACTTACTTATCTTTTGGTCAACATGTGCTTCAAGAAAATTATGATGGCTTTTTCCTTTTCCCTTTAGAAGATGGAACAACCTTAAGGGTTGAGTAGAACTCCCTTCAGAACTCTCTCTTTTCCATTGCATTTCCTCCCTATGTGATGGAAGCATGTTTGGTGAAAGTTTTCTTAATTGTTTTGTGATTCTTGTTCCACTAACGTCTCCATTAATGAGGTCAAAAGTACTCATCTTTTGGTCAACATGTTCCAAAGATATTTCTTCAAGAAATCCATGAATTCCAGGCCACATAAGTGCTTGTGTTTCCGTAAAATGGAAGGAAGATGGCGTGTGTTGCATTGTGGGTCAGTGACCCGAGATAGGAGTGAGTGTGACCATTATTTCCTTCCGTAAATATAACAATGAGCCGTAGTACTTTTGACGTACCATGTCCGTCATACAATTGATAGGTGCGTATTAAAGTGTTTTAAGTGTTAAAGTTTCCAGGCAACATGCTTACTTAATAGTATTAGGCCTACAGTAGCTAACTACTAACTAACTACATGTAGCCAGGCTAGTTAGTAGTAGGCCAGAACATTAGGCTAGGCCTAACTAACAATTAACATGCTATGCTAGACTGTACTCACTAGGCCTATAGGCATAGGTCCAAGCCTAGGCCTGTACATACTGTACTGCTGGGTACGGATTCTAAATTAGAGCAAAAATAACTCTAATAGC
>JAODAF010649542.1:0-12843 GCA_027574765.1 Molpadia intermedia
ATATGATAAACAAATTTTGCGATTTTCGTAAATATTCACCATTCCCCTGATACACCTACGAATAGAGAAACCGAATGAACTTATTTCCGGCAAAGGGCAGTTTGACTGCCCGGTCAAATATATACTTTCGGGTTATGCCCATATACTGAAATATTTGAATCAAGTAATTGTCAATACACTCAATTATGTCTGCGCTAATGGCTATCACGTTTCCAATTAGTATATTGTAAACTTTGTGTGAAGAAACATGCAACAAGTAAAACCCTATCTTTTCGATTAGAATTGAAAATTGCCGTTGTCATACCAAAAAAAAACCATACAATTGTTCAATTACTTTAAGAGTATGTTTTAAGATAAGTGATCATTGCTTGTGGTTTAAATCGATCGCTCTATATAAACGTTCACGCCTAAACAAATGAAACTTCACATGACATTGCGCTAAAAGGGGCACAATCATGATGTAGTTTCACTTTTGATGGTAATTTCTTTAAAGACAGCGCATCTCAAATGTAAGTAGTGAGGTATATATTTTATGTAATACAAACCGATTAATTGTATTTATCATAATAGTCGCAAATACATTGACCATCTGATTCTACAAAGTTACAGATAATTGAAATAATATAAACGACCTTTGAATTGATTGCTACAATCTATAAAACAAAGCTTCAAAAAGACTACTGCATGCATTCTTATGAATTGTTACATAACAGATTGTGGTTTTATTATAAATATAATTATTATATATTATTATATATAACTTATAGTATAAACAGGAGACGGTAACGACCCAATCCCACATCTCCACACGTTTTGACAGTCATACACTTTGTTGAAACGAAAACTAATATTGACTTCAATTACTGAAATTACTAATTTTACAGACTTTTAATGCAAATCCCACTTGTGTTTCATATAATTAATGTTGTCAAAACTGCATGGGAATTATTTATTTTTCTGTTCTTTTTCGATTACACATTGGTTCTTTACATTATTCATCCATCATATGTACACGGATACTCCATCCCCGATATATGTCGTTCTCTGTTAATCGGATATATCAAAGTAATTATGATCGCAGCCTTATTGCGACTAAAACCCTCCATACACGTAGTGCGCTTTAAACCCTCCGGTTTTGGTTTTGGCCTGTGACCAATATACCAAAAAACATGTCAAGCAAAATAATGACCTAATTAAAAGGATTATATGCACCCCCACCTTCAACAAAACACCTGTAGCAGCCTTCAGCATCCCTTCAGATGGGACAGAATATTAAATGATTTGGCAGATTTCTACTCTAATGTTTAAGATATTTTCGAGGAAGCCCAGGGCCATTGGATAGAAAGGACACACTTCAGAAGTAGAGCATAAGATCACCTTATTTATTGGCGTTAAACAAGTTACGTCACAAGAAAAGATAGCTGCGGTACTTGTGACGTCACGCGGTATAAAAGAAGACGTAAATTATTAGATAACTGTCAGGTTGCTTTAAGTTAAAGGAACATCTGACGATTTGATGATATCGGTATATTCTTATGCGCGGGTATGATAGAGTCCCGTTCTATTGTCTTTGCCTACACAAACATTATTAAATATGTAAACGGTCACTCTCCTAGAGGGACATCCTGGGGAAACGACACGTGTGATCCACAACCTACTCGACCGACTGCAGTAATGAATAGTATGCACAACTTATTCGACCGACATACACGAGTAAATATGGATCCATAACCTACTTGATCCGACGTGCACTAGTAAATATTGGTTCGCAAACTACTCGACCGCGATACACGAGTAAATGTGGGTCCTCGACCGACTGCAGTAACGAATATGGTGCACAACTTATTCGACCGACAGACACGTGTAAATATTCGACCCACATGTAGGCCCTCCGAGTAAATGTGGATCCGCAACCCACTCGACAGACATGCATGAATAAATATGGGTCCACGGCCTATTCGAACGACATGAACGAGCAACTGTTGATCCGCAACCTGTTCAACTGACAATCACGAGTAAATATGTGTGTATATGCTACTAAGTCCGATAGACAGGATCAAATATGAGTCCACCTATTTGACCGACAGTCACGAGTATAGTTGTGTGTATATGCTACTAGTCCGATAGGCAGGATTAAATATGGGTCCACCTATTCCACCGACATGCATGAGTAAATATGGGTCCACGACCTTTTCGACAGACATGCCTTAGTATATATTGGTCCGCAACCCACAGCCACTTAATATGGCTATTTGTACAAAATATATGATACTAAACTAGACAATTGTATAAACATGGGTAATGGTTTTAAATTGGACAATCAGTGAAGGATCGACAGTTTAAGATGGGTGTCGTATTGTACAAAATCAGTTACTTGGAAAATTAAATTTTATTTAAACATTTACATTATCCTAAGCTTCCGATTTTGGATTTAACAGTGTGTCATGTCCAAACTGTCCAGTTGTTGAATAAACCCAGTGTAATTGAATATAATTGTATCAATGTAAATACCACGCAAAGCATATCAAACATATCCCTTTAAGGGTTATTTAATACAATCTATTAATAACAACTTTACGGAAGACACGGATGTCGTAAATAATTATATTTGGTGTTTAAATGCTTGCATCTCCATACTTGAAACTAATTCCTGGCAGTCAAAATTTGATTGCCGTAAACAAGTTAAATGTAAACCAAGGACTGATAAACAGAAGATAAATTTGGGATTTAAAATGGTTGTATATACTAGTGTTGAACATATTTAAATTCTATAGGAATACTGCGATTACGCAGATTACCGTACCTAGTAAAAATTTAAGTACAAACTTGAAAAGAACCTGAGTTGATTAATAAGTACCGTATATAATAATTATTGTAACAGTGTCATATGTTAGCATGTAAGGCAAGATATTTCAGTGCTCAAAGTGATGTTTGCCCAACAAGTATATTTTGCCACATACGGTACATTATAATAAGCGGACACCGTCTTATAATAATACTTAACGGGCATCGCATTCCCGTAGTTCTCTCAAAACACCACCACCCCGTACCAAAATGTAGGTCATTTAATTCCTCTAGGGGTTACGAATTAGAGCCCTCGTTTCTGTCTGACCCGAGTCACTGTTCAAACCCACGTATTATTTTGCATATTATTTGATCCAATTATTTGTTCATGAAATAATTAAATTTGACTTCAATTAATATCGCCAACCAGCCTTCCCATGACAATAGACATGCTTGCTCCGTTTTAGTAGATTGGTGTGATTTCAGGCATAATCTTCTGAAATAAATTTCTATCGATTATTTCAATCGATTTTTTTACGTGGATATGAATGAAGTAAAATTCAATTTATTGTTGTATATTGTATGCACGAAACTACGACAGAAATTAAAGTCAGTGTCTGTTGCTGTGTGGTATAACCATACCTAATCCGACACACCAATATAATTAAAAAGCCTTTAACAGTGGTCGGACAAGAAGGATTCCTCAAACACTAACCTAAGGTTTACAGTAAACTACATTCCAAGTGAGTTTGGGGAAATCTTCTTCCTCGTTCTGATAGAAGCATTATAATACATGCCACACGTGACTGAAATTTAAATCACAAATCTACATCACAACATGGCTCACCACTCAGAACGACATTACGTAATTTATTTATGTGTATCTATCATATTAGCCCCGGATCTTGCATTCCATTGTCAGTTGGTACGTCGTGGGTACACGGAATTAAGCATCGTCATACTATAAATTTTAATGCGGGAATAACTGTATCAACTCGACAGTTTGTGCCGATAGGAGAGAGCATACGCGTATTTTCAAGCGCACGCGAAGCTCGAAACTAATTTTTTTGCCCGGGATTTTGAGCAGGCCGACAGGGATGTTACCCGTGATTGCTATGACGTCATCAGCAGCATAATGATGCCGCGTTGGGTCATGTTATTTCGAAAATTCCTTCGATCCAGGTTGGCGCTCTCGAAACTACATGGTACATGAAATGTTAATGTTAACGGTGCATGCAGCTAAGTAATATATTCCACGTACACAATCTTAGATACTTTTAACAGGAAGTCTTGGTTGGTTAATTTAAGCAACATTTTAGTGCTCTATGATCAATGTGTGGTAAAACAACAAGAGATATTTAGCCAAAAACAGAAACTGGAAATGTCAGGGTATGTTCATGTGTGCCCATGCGGATCTAGAAAAGAAGACTTGATACCCCTCCCTTTTGAAAGAAAATAGTCATGCCTTCAGAGGCACCCGAGATGAAAAAGGTGAATTTATCAGTAGAATAGAGGGAGGCATAAGCAATAACATTATGCAAATCACACTTAAAAGAGATACTTATCGAACAAGAAAACCGGGAAATGTTGGCTCTACCTTTCATGAATTATTTGATTCGTCACTGGTGCTTCTTCTTCTCTAAAACGTATATTCCCCCTTGTAACATATCCATTATCAGATCAAGCCCGACAGTAGCTCTAATTAATTATTGAAGTATTACAAATAGGCCTAAAGGATATAATTTCATCAAGTTAAATGTTACCAATTAAGCTATTGTAAATGTCTTCAAACACGATTCTTTTATGATGAACGAAAGAGCGTTTGGGAGACGAGGCCATCTCACTCTCTATGTTGTAAGTGTCAAATAAGATAATGATCAATACTCATTAGTGACTATGAAATGCTTGATTTGTAGTGTTCCACAGCCATCAGCTGTCAAACTGATGCTACAAACTCGACTCCAGGTCTGCCAGTCTAGTTGTAAAATTGTAAAAACAATATCTTGTAGTCTACAATAGTGTGTTTTCCTTTAGTCACGTGATTGCACGAATTATAGTTATAGCCTAATCCTCTACTAATACCCAAACTAAATTACTACTATAGCCTAACTACCAGTCTAACATCCGGTTTTGTTTGGTCTATTCGTGTCGCGGATACGTTCTTGTTGATCCGCTCTAATACATCTACGTATCTCTGACGTTTGTCATGTCTTTATCTGAGACTTATTTCTTCATGTCCTCTTAGCTGCTGCTACTTCTGGGGAGGAACCAATTATCATGCGTCCTTAATCTTTAAGATCTTACAGAGGAACCGATATACTGCCCACAAATAGGAACTTTTAGGTCAAGTTTTACTAAAGCCACTTACATGTTAAATGCTTCAATAATCGTCTACAATTTTGCTCAAGTGCTCGTTGAGTTGATCTAAAACTGTTACATGCCACTGGAAAGGGCAGTGAGTGATTAACGAATGGCCATGAGGGGTACGCAATGGGGGGAATAGAGGTTACATTGTATAATTAGTGAAACCAAACGAATGAATTAAAATATTGGAACGCGACTGTAGTATTTACTTTTCAAATGAAGGATTCTAAATTCAGTTACTAGATAATCTTGATAAATTTAATAATTAATCACACTGGCACACAAATTAATGTCGCCTGTGCAATTCTAAAAGAGACTCGGAGCAATGAAATGACAATGAAAAGCAATATAGGGATGACAATATGACACATTACATGAACATGACGTCATATTAGTTTCGTTTTGGTAGCTAGAGCTGGGTCACCTATGTCTATCAAGATACAACGTATCAACATACGTGGATAGACGCTCAAGTGGATATCAATTTCAGTTTGGACATGAATTAATTGATTTGACCAACTAAATGTTACTTTGTTATTTTAATAGTAAAAGGGGATTCATTACATCAGGTTCATGTTTTACGTAACCTAGCTGTTTTAACTATGTACACAAGGGAGTCCCGACGGACATGACTGGGGTCGTATTGTAGCTTCGCGTGTCAAATCAATTTTATCGCAAACAGATTGCCGAATGTTACATTTGATGACACCAGGAATATAAATGGTCACTCCACTCACTGTCTACTGCCACTGGTAAAAATAGGTTTTAAGAAATTAGTCGCGATTTCGGAGTTTATAGTTTATAGATGTTTCATTGGCATTTGTATGTACATGCATTGTCTCAAAATATAGTTCTTGCATCATATTTGCAATTTCGCATATCAGCAATTTAACTGGAACCACTTTGTAATTATAGATATGGAAAAAACAAACTGCTAATATTTCGGACAGAAAGGTCCTTCTTCAGTAACTTGAGATTAACTATCTATATATTATTTCTTGAGAGAAACTTTAAATATTAAGAAATATCATAACAAATTGAATAAAAAGAAAAGGTTTACAGAGAGGACTAATATTTCTAAGCAATAGTGTCTGACTTGGAGTATAGGTATATTTGTTTAGGTCAGCAAATCCGTTTGAGTCAATTATTGTAATGAAGACCATCTTCCACCTATATTCCCCATAGATTATATAAGAATAAACATCTAAAAGAGAAATAAGGATGTTTTTAAAAATGTCCGCTGTAAGTAGACCTACATATTTTGTTGAATTAATGCAAACCTTTTTTCCAAGTAGTTTCAAGGGACGTTTAATTGGAAGTCTGATTCCCTAATCTTAAGTTGTTTTCTTTGAATTAGTTGTTTCTTTAAACAAATATTAAGCTGGCAAAGTGGTGAATATAACTTTATTAAAGGGAAGCAAAGTGATTATCTCCATGGCAACAATTCTAAACCGAGTTAAGCCCAGGTGTAGTTGATGACGTAGTAGTAATCAGTGACCTAGATTAAAATACATCCACCTGCTGCATTCGTTCACAGATAAGTGTGACCAGAACTAGATAAATTCCTATTGCACATTTGCCCTAAGTGGACAACTGAAGATAAACAAAGTCTCACAGTAACGGTTCTTAACGCAGCTCGCTGTATCGCAGTCCTTACCAGTGATTTATGACCGTAATTCTGTTGAAACCTGAATATGTGATTTTGTCGTTTATTTGGCTTTATTTTGCTGGTATTTCCTGCGCATTTTACTTCAAGTAACAGATAAAAACCTTGCACAAGCGCCGTGATGTCATGTGTCTAGAAAAGTCGTGTAAAGCAGAACTTACATTCGAACACCAAACAAAGTTAAACATTAATGTTATTCTGGACATGAACATTTTAGGTCAACAACCAACAATGCTGTCGGTTTATTATGAACTGTCTAACTAAATTAATAGTATACTTTGTATTATTATGTGTATGTGGTCTTCATTGAATTGACATTAAGTAATAAAATGTGCAGATGTGGGGCAGGTGAAACTTGACATTGGCACCATCTTAACACAACACCATTGTCTACTCTGTTTTAGGCTCCATGCTTCAATTTGTTTTCCCCTCATCAGCCTTCCTAGATAGAAACGTATGATTTCCTCACTGAAGCATAACGATGACTTTGTTTCTGTATTTTACTTTAAAACAAAATATGGGGTACTGCCGAGTTTGTGGGTAATATACTACTTCTGCTTATAGTCGGTATGTTTATACAAATGATACGAACAACCAAGTTAAAATAATGCAAGACAAATTCATTTTGTAAATCGTCGGCAATAAACCTACCGTTTTGATGAACACATAGGTCTCTTATTAATTGCTCTTTTAATTAGCCTCGCTAAGTGACTCTCACTTAACAACACAATTTACTCTCAAAGTCGTATAAATTACGCGGAAGCAGATGTTATTGTATTAACAGACATAATTTATTGTGCAGTGCACTCGAGGAACGTGACAAAGCATCACATATCAACTGCCCTTCCCAGAATTCATTTGGCGCCGATAGGTGTCCGTGTTAGGTCTCTGCTTAAAATAGTGTACTTTTTATTTGTTTGCACACGAGCGTGGCCGATTCATGTCAAAATGAAAAGAGCAAAATACAAAGAAATACGTAGACCAAAATATCCTAATTCTAGGAAGTTCCTGTTTATTTCCTTTCCTTCCCTCGTTTTAATTTCTATTTTCAACTTTGGCTTCTAAAATTTACTTCACCCAAGTTGTTGCCCAAGGTTTTTGTTTCTTCTTACGTGTGCGCGCTTACATGGAACAATCAAAGACCCTTTCCTCAAATTTATTTAAACAGTACAAAAACAATTACTTTCCCATTGAACCGATTAGGATTTTTGCAACATTTTATCAACATAGAGCATCAACAATTTCAAAAGTTTGACTATGTTCTATTGGTCAAATAACTTTTATTTTAAAAAGTATTCAGTTTTGCTGCTGCCTAAAATATAAAGCAAGTAATTATTAATGGGCATTTGCATTTGTTTCTCGTCATTATTATTAGATATATTTCAATTGTTGCTATTAACTAGAACACATCATTGTTCATATAGAATAACGCATATGATTTTAATGATAATTACTTTGATAATATATATTATATATTTAAAGCTACGTGTAACTTTTCGTCAGGCACATGTTTAAAAATGGAGACACAAGTTGATGATTACAAGATAGTAGTCTGATTAAATTGACGTCACTTCCTCAACTTTTTGCCATGCTTATAGCGGTTACGTAATGCTTTGTTTACCATCAATTATTCGCTAGGTCAGTTTAAAGTTCCATATTCACAAAAACGACTCCTTCATAGTAAATTGATAAAGCAAACATGCACATTAAAAATCAACTCAATGACGCTATTATAGGGTTTAATATTTGAAGTAGAAATTGTTTGGTTTCTACCAGTTTGATTTTAGCAGTGATTACTTTCATGAAAGAATGACCGAATATGACAGTGATGTACGGAACAAACATGCATCGGTGAAAGTAATACAACATTCGCGTGTCACCTCTACCGAAATCTTACAAGTTCAATGTCAACTACAGTAAGTTGTAGATATTATACCAACGTTTACATTTCAAGCTTGTATCTACTATACGTTATATTCACATAAGCGCGGACTCAATCGTGGTGGGAGGATGGTCGCCTTAGAGCAAATAGTGTCAATTGGTATAAAATAAGGGATTAATTAACGCACGGAGTATAATGCATGCGATGCACGATACAATAGACGATGTGACGGATGGGAAATTACTCGAAAGTCAATAATTATTTAAGTACTTCAGAGAAGTTATTGTGTCTAGTAGTTCATTAGTGGTTCCATCAGGTGTATATTTCAGAGTTAGACTGAATTGTTTGACTATAGCCATGTACGATTTTCAAACTAACGTTAAATGCTTAATAAATACTTTGCCAAGTTAACAATAGTTAACATGGTTATGCCATGCAAACTGTGGATTATAACGCAACTCAAACCGTCCCGACCGATATTAAGCAAGGTTCAAAACTCTCACAAACTATATTTCAAAGATTAAAAATAAGTCTGAAAATGGTTGTGTTCAGCCTAACAGTGATTGTCGATCGATCACAGATGAAACTCCTTGTTGTTGCCGATCTTGTTTTGCAGGTCTTTAAGTTGTATTCATGCGCAAGTGAATTTACCGTGCATTATCATCCCACGGTAGTCGACCAATCAGCATTGAGTATGAATGAATATATTATATCTCAATATAAATCTTGCGAAGCATATGCATGGAGTGTGGTTCTATGGATATATTGAGGTTTAAGTCATACCAGGATTTTGAAAGGACGAATCAAAGTAAATGTCCTTAGATTCAGCCAGCCATGACTTTCTAGATCCTCGTTAAATCACCCTTTAATTATCAACATAAATTATGTAAACGAGGCCATTGTAAGGGGATATAGTAAACTTGCATCTAAAGTATAATTGATTGGAGTACTCTTGCGCAAAGTATATATGATTGTAATTGATAAAACACAAACTCCTAGCTGACCAATTACCTAACATAATTGCATTAACATTTTTAAGGTGTACGATTTCTGGTTCGGGTAAACATCCTTCACATTGATACATTCTGAAATATGGATGCCCAAATATTTTTTGTTTTATCGACAATTTGTTGTTTGGTTATATTTAATGTATGAGAAAATATAGAACTTGATGTAAACAATTTTAAACATATTAGGGAAATGATCAAGAGTATCCAAAACTCATTATTTGAACCCAAATTGTGAGACCAGTGATGTGATCACAGATACAACATCTATTAACACGTTTAAATCAGTTATATTGATCAGTCAGTCATAAACCTGTTTTTGACAGGTCAGTGTCAAAACTTGTCAACTACCTGTCAAAAACATTTTAAAAATATTGTTAGAATGTACAAGTTATCAGAAATAGAGCCAAACAGATAAAAGGAACGAATCAGGTAAAATAAGTTGTGTCAACTTGAGCAATGAGTACCTTAATGACATTCGCTTACAAACAATTATGCACATCCAACACTACCTTCTGCATGATCCAGATGGCATCGACTTAGATAGTCAAGGTATGGCAGTGAAAATGTAGATGTATATAAAACCAGAAATTTAAGGCTTGTTGCAAAAACAGGCTATGTAGTCAACTTTACTGCATAGAGCTAACATGATGATGGTGTACATTATACATACAGCTATAGTAGTTATACACACTATCCAGCAATCTAGGCTTACTAAGGTCTATTTATTTATTAATATAGATTTAAGCTATAGATTCTTTTCAGCAATTAACATTGCTTTTGCATTTAAAAACCGGTATAGCAGTGAATATTGTGTTCTTTGACATATCGAAAAGGTGTTTATGACGACCGGACAAAAACAGTGGATAAGACCATGGTTAGAACCACACACGTCGAAAACCTGCCTGTTGTGCATTATGGACAGTGTTCCGCATTAGTTACCTAGAAGACAGTTAGAAGTATCTAATCAGTGGCAACGACTATTCCACATTTTAACTTAAAAAGAAACTCTTTGACCTCAATCAATTATTATTTGATACGTTCGACGGAGAAACTGTATTGCGAGTTGGGTTCAAAATATCAGATCGACAGGTGGACTGTTGAAGAAAAAAACATGCAACTATTCCGAGAGCCGAAGAGATAATCACTTTTGCACTTTTTTTCACGTGACGTCATGCTTTGTTTACACGTCCTATCCTGTTGCTTAAGTATTTCCGTTTTGGCCTATATATTCGGCAACTACATTATGATGCAATAGAACTAGTGTCTTGATGTGTTGTAAGTTGTAAAATATAGAAGAAATATCACGGACACCAAAGAAAGTATTGACTGTTCGTTCACGTGGAAATACTTACTACGAGCACATGTGTAGGCAAGTACGTACACGTGACGTCACTGCAAAACCTCTGGAGGATAAAGTTAACTTTAAGGAATACTTGGTCATGAAGGGTATTGTAAAATGACAATTAAAACTGCTGAATGGTCTTATTTCTTAACTGATTTTCTCAAATATGATCATATAGAGAATGTCAAAGTAATATTGCGGAACAGTATTTTGCCTGTAGCACGTGGGAGATCGGTTGCAACTTATCTTTGTTTTTCTCGGGTTGATTGCTTAATGTACTCTGATTGAGATGAAATTTCATATCATAATTAAGTCTGAATGCATCTACGGATCATTTACGTGCCTTGTGACATTCTGTAATCGATAATCGACAAAGAGGCGTAGCAGCAGGCTGATAATTTCTATTGAATGTAATGTCACTAATCACAAATGTCTATAAAATGCAGATAAGTGACTTTGGTACGTGCACATTCTCATTGCAAGAGCCTTATACCTACTGGTGGACAAGTTGGTTGAATATAAAAGTGTAAGGCTAGCAAAGTTATCTGTAAACACAGATGGTGAAATAATTTTCATTTGATCCAATCTCTTCAGAGACAACATAAAAAACAACGCTCGCGTGTGTACATACTGGCTTGGTCAATTCGCCTCTCGGGATAAAACGGTCATTATATGTCTTAGGCCAAAAATTGTTTGACATTTCGTAGTCATCTATTTTCTGTTTTCCTCATTAAGTATTAATGATTGGATGCTGCTTGCTCTGGGCTTTAATATGTTCAAAGGTCCACCCTTCAACCCAGTGCCTTTAAATGACACCAACAAATAGGAATTATCTTCATTATCCACTTGCCTCAACGGGAGCCTAAAGCCGGCTGAGGAGGTGGGAATTGTGCGTGCAGTGTTTTTATATGGTTTCAAACACATTATCTTCTATCATTCCTGTCACCTTATGAATCCACTATAATATGTTATCCTTTCAGTTATTAACGTATAAATTACGTAGATGGAATGACTAAGGGATATTGTGGGATGTAATCACCCAGTTAGTATCGGTACGTTAAGAATGTAACATATATGTGTACGTATAGGACGTGTCATAGGATGTTAACATAACTATTTACACTTTACAAACATCAGTAACGTCAATTATTAGCATGCATGGTATTATTTAATAGGCGCAACATATATACATCTTACAACCCTTCTCTGTTCACATTTTGTTTATTGATTCATTTCATACCGTACCGTACACTTTCTACATTTGTTTCAGAGGGGAAATTATTTAGTGATGACCCTGTTGGTTGTTCAACGTTCAAATACACGGCGCCATGTTGTATAATATAGCGGGATATTATCTGGATATGTACAATTATGGAACACGTTTGCCTGGGAAGCAAATCCAACTGCGCGTAATAAGCTGATTTAATCAGGTATTAAAGGTATGTGTTCGAGGCCCACAACATCGACACCTTGTTCACTAAACCTGTGTCAGTCTTGTTAATAATTTCTTAGATTGTTCTTAGATTAGCTCTGCAATTTTACACACCACGTTACTTCGCTACAGATAATCAAATCGGCCACTTTTACTTTTCTATCTTCTTCGCTTCTGATTTTCGGTGACAAGCTTGCGGTAGTTTGGGAAGATTTTATCATTAATTTGTAAAAGATGAACGGTTTGAGGCGCAGCAGCGACGAAACGTAAATTATAACCTTCGATGCTCATAGAAGATAAAATAAAGTAACCTTGAGTCATATCTTGAACAAGGCGTACTTAATGCTGGGTTAATCCTGGTAC
>JAODAF010649652.1:0-12326 GCA_027574765.1 Molpadia intermedia
GATCGTCCGTGCTAGGTTCGGGAATGCTCATGCAAAGGGCAAGAAAGGGCAGACCCCACCCCCTCCCCCCCAAAAACAAACAAAAAAAAACGACTGATCACCCTCTGTCCCTAACATCGTTTGCAATGCATAATTTTCAATAACTTAATAGGATGTTTTGTTGTAATTACTGGAAACACATATATACATGTACGACGCCATAAGTTGCCAGTGCAGTTATATGCAATGACTAAATATATTACCCTCAATCTTGTCGCATAATATTGCTTTGTTTACCCCGTAGATATTACAATTAGATTTTCTGTATTTTGCTTAAGGTTATACAAAACGATTTGTTCCATATATTAATAAACTTCTAAAATGCGTTGCCCTTTTATTTAAGCAGACTATATGGGACAAAGAAATCTCACTGGATTGTTAGTACTTTGTTAATATATTAATTATGTTGGAGTATTGCTGGTTTAATTTATCCGAAGTGAGTTTCATCTCAAGCCCGGAGACACATTATGTGAAGATCACCCCAGGTTTAATATTCTATTTGCTAAACTAGTTTGGAATAAAATCGTTCGGAGCTTGTATAGTAAACAAGAGTATAAGTTAGCCTAATAGTCTAATTAATCATTTTTTTGTTAATGATGAGCGCGATGAACGTGTGTGACAGAATATGATTTTTAAAAGTATCAGGGGCAAGGCCTTAAGACTCTCTAATAACAGACTTTATAATATGACTATGTCTTCCAGACATTTGACCTAAAAACTGCGTTCATCTTTCAACCTGTAAGCACTGCGATTTGATATTTAATCCTTTGTAGGCGGAATGCTAAATTATAAGGAAGAGTCTCCCAAATGCATGACATTTATATCTGCAATACGGCGTCTTCATTTGTAGAACAATCGTTAAAGGGTTTATAGTTTATTTCCTTAAATAATTAATTTCTTATAATTAATTAATTAATTAATATATATTAGTCTCTTACGCAAACAATTCCTACGAAAAAGCGTCGGTTGTAAAAACCACTCCATACTAATCACACTTAATTAACCGTGAGTCTAGAGTTCGTACGTGGCCGTAATGTAAAGTAACGTTTTTGGGTTAGGTAAAAGGGTTAACTAACCTCTAACCATAAGCATGTAAACTGAAATAAGCAACTGTGATTGGTCGAAATTACTCTCAATTGCTTATTTGTCCTGCAAAAAATAAACACGCTACTGAGACCGCCATTTAACTAAGGCCGTTTTCTCAAAGCTGAGAGGGTATAGAAACAGCTAGAGATGCAAAGCGAAACACTAGAGGGATGTGTTCACTCCCAAGCCTCACTTGACAACACAATGTCGGCTTAAGGAAGTCAGCGTGTCTTTATACAAATAATGTAAAACTACAATCCAATTTAGGGTATATATGGGTCTGCCCGAACTCATACCGATATTATACCTAGATTAGTATATACAATAGAGTATAGCAATACGAATAATCCTATATCTTTGCTGATTACCGAATTTAATGGGTTTTTCCTAAACGTAACACTGAATCAGTTCTTTGAAATTTTAACACATTATTCTATTTAGGCTACCTCTATAACCTAATAACCTTACTCCATGTGGCCGAGCGACGCTGTCTTAGGATATGCAACCTATGAATGATTGCGTCTTGCCTCAAGTAGAAAGCATGATTAGAATAATAGCAAGGCCAATAAAACGAGATTAAACTCCTTAGGAAATCTGGAATATACCAATATGTAGTCGAAAATGAGTTCATCGATAGAGGCCCGTGTGTAAAGTATCTTATAATAGCTTGTAAGACAGTGTTGACAGAGTTGCTCTTATATAGAGTGTCGGTGTTGGTGTTATTGAGGACAAGAGTAGGGACCGTCACGTATTGCCGGTCTAAAACAGCTTATTTACGATTGAGCTCATTGTCATATAACTTATACCCGACGGTATCCTTCTCATTGCAGACTATGAAGATCTGTCTATATATCAGTTCATTGAGCTAATAACCAGGTTAGAAATACAAGCAAGAATTATGTTTATACCTGATGATATTAGTTTAATTACAAGAATATGAATATCTGTAGAACAGTTCATTTAGTTGATAATCAAATTAAATATGCAATCCAGAATGTTGCTTATATACATGGTGGTATCCTTTCAATTATCAAAATATCAAGATCTGCCTATAGCACCCTCCTTGAGCTACAAATACAACCCGAATAATGTTTATACCCCACTGATTACCGGTATATTAAATATGCATGCTTATAGCTTTATTTCAATAATGAAGAGAAAATGAAGAGAGTGTTATTCTGCATAGTTTAAAATATGAAGATTGTCGAGCCAATACAAAATCAAATCATGCAAATAAGAGCTTATTATTTCTCTTTTAGATCTCTTGTCCTGCTTTTAAAATACTGATGAATCCATTGATTTAGTGTGTTTTCAAAAGTTCATTGAATTGTTGTGTTAGTAATAATCTTCAGTAGAAAGGATTTTTAACACAATTATTTATCTGTAATGAGGTTCTGCCTCCTAACTTATAAAACGAATGACGTATTTATACCGGTTTCGGTTTGCCCACATATAATAATGGTAATGTTAGAAAATGGCTAGAGGCAAAGTCGAACGTTAGCCAGTAAGTATAATCTTAAGTAGCTATTACCTCAACATTGCTTATTCAGAAATGGTCTCTTCTGTTTGTCACATCTGCTCAGAATATTTGACAATGTGCACGGTTTGCCTACGATGTGCACGTGTACGCCTACGATGTGCACGTGTAGGCCTACGATGTACACGTGTATAGGCTACGCGTTGACACGTAGAGGCATGCGTAACTGTCATATAATATGGGAATATAACTCTGCGATTAAGCGTCCTCTCTGCTGCATGTCGCAGTGTTTGTTCATGCTTTATGTTGATTTGCAATATATATAGTGTGTGGAAGCACGTAAACAACCATGTTTGTACTACGTACGTGGCCCGGCCAAGTTAGTCAAGTGGTTTTGTTCTTTGCTTCGCCATCATACATATACCGTATAATCCCGTATATATTCGACAAGTGTCACGATGTTAATATGTTGTCAGCTGGATGGAATAAATGAAATCACCTTCCGTTAGCAAATCAAAATGGGGGTTATTATTACAGTGTCTTTACTGCAAATTTATAAAACTGATAAACTTGAAATTCTAAACCTCGGAGGTCCTTACAACGTATAAAGTTCAGTATAAACAAGGTGTTCGCTAAGCACTATCATACATAGGGGTATTTCAATTTGTGTAAAAACAAATTCAACCAATCAACAAATTGAAAAAAAAAATTATTTCTGCAGCTTCATAACGACTTGGTATTTAAACAACAAATTTCGATCATAAAGAAAACTAGATCTTGTACGACACGCGATTGAAAACCCCTCCCTATTGGTTCATTGCCTCTAGCTACTACTATCGCGCAGCTCAACAATTGAAACTAGCCAATAAGTATACAATTATAACAAAAATGGCTCCCGGGTTGTCTCATATGTTTGGCAAATTAATTTACTTGTCAGTCTAACTTGATTTGGTTTCAATCAATTCTTTTATTGTATGTATTGAGTGAAAATAAATAAACAGAGATTCGCAGATGTAGGTCATATGAATGAAGGAATAGGGTAACAAAATCTTAATCCTGTGAAATAATTGTTTGGGATATAGAGATAAAACGTGTATCATTGACACGTGAAAGCAATGCGCGCATTGCAAGGCGCAGTAGTCTGTTCAGTTTAAGTTCAAATTTCAAAATACGGCACTGTGACCTTATCATCATTTACCAACTTGCTCCGAGAAAGTCTCGCCCGCGTCCATATACCACCAGATGCGCCCGCCACCGTTGGTCATATACCGCCATAAATTTCTCAATTGACGTACACACTAAATTAGATTTTCACATAACATGTGCTACCCCACCCTAAGCAATCCACCGCCGCCTTCGAAAATTCCCGTTTTGCCTTCAAATTAATAACCACCTTAAAATGATTACCATCGATCATCAACATGTCTACAGTATAATTACACGTTGATTTGTCCTCTTCAATGTCCAGGTGAAAAGAGAACCAACTTTCTTTTAACATATCCATCCCAAGTACGTTTTAAGGACCCTTCATCTCGGCGGACGAACATTGAATATAATGGTGGTGTGTGACTGGTTGCCATACGAACTATATGACAGATTGTTGCCAGGCGGATTAAATGCTATTGAAATGGAAATTACACATAAAGCTGCATAATTTAGATTTGATATTGTAAATAACAACGTCCTCAAACTGATACCACCGGAACAAATCCCGTAAAGATATATATAATTATATATATCCTTTTTTTAATATATTTATATAGACAAATTTCCTCAAGAAGTCTCTCGTCCAAATACTACCATATACACCCACCATGCACTCATGTACAAAACATGATATTCAACATCTAATCAAGCCTATATGGATTATTGTATAGAAACGTGTATACTCTCGAAAATCTTTGAATAGTGTCCACAATGATTCATTTTAGAAGAGTGGTGTTCTATTCTAGAGTGAAATAAACTATTATGGAGTGAATGTTTCGCTTTATAACTTGAGTGGATTTTAATGAAGGAAATTTATTTCATCACTGATGAACAGTGATTTGAACAGCAAATGCGCATATATAGGAGTATGTGATATGCAGACTTTTGAGAAAAAAGCCATGTCTAGACTTGGTAAGTATTTAGCCAACAGTTGTGACAAAATAAAACTTGTAACACTTGAATATAGGTGTTATATGGTAAGTGTAAGCTATTGGCCACAATGAGGGCTAAACACAACACAGTAAACTGTATATTGCAGACGCTCGATAATGCTGCTCAATTATTATCCCAAATTTTCGTATGATCCGCGAATTTTCCGGAAGTAGCGTAACTACTCCAGTATACCACCAATCGTGCACAAATTAAAAACAATATTTGCAATTTTGCGAAATCGTTAGTGATTCACAGTCCTAATAACATATCATCCTACGCATTCTATTTAATGTTACACAACGAACAAGTGGCGAATTTTTCCCGCTTATTACATTTTATAGAAGTCGATCCTACTTTCATTTGATGTTCAGCAGGTTCTAACTGGCGCTCTGTTAAGCTTTTATTACGTATTGTTCAAAGTTATCCAATCAGTGTTTCTATAATATAACGAACACTTAAAAAGAAACGTTTCATTGTGAAAGCTCGATAACATTTAACTTGACACGAAACAGGCAAAGAGTAACTTAAAATGTCAGTCACGCAATTCATATTACGATATAGTTATGAATTCAAAGAAGTATTCATTCGGTTGAAATATTATCCAAATCATGAAATAAAAGAATAATTGTAGATTTATAGTAATGGATGAACTGGTAATCGGCGCCATTTGCAAAGTTGTGAGGTCAATAGATTATGCAGCATAGCATATGGAGTATGTGATGTATATTCATCCACGCGTAACTGTGAATTCATGTCATTGGTGTCAGTCACATTGCTAAATAAACCTACTTGTGGGAATCAGCATATGTTGCTGGCCCTAACAAACTTATTAACGACCTAATATACTAAACAGCATCGAAACATTAAACAAACCGCTGTTTTGATTGTTGTAATATACCGTAGTTTACCACAACAACGTCGACTTGTCAAACTTGGACAAATTCGAATGGCATTCGTTTGTCTAAATTCACTCATTAAAAAAACATGTTCTATCTGATCAGACTTTCTGAATAGCGTGTATAATAATGCATATTAGCTTAATACGTGACATGTGGTACACAATGAAGCACATATTATAGGTATAAAATCTAGAAGCAGACGTTACACATAATACAAATAAAGTGTCTTGTCTACTCTGCCTATCTACAAAATGAAATTTCAAGTCGATTGATACGATAGTAGTCGAAATAGTGTAACCTACATTCTACCGACAGGTTTTCATCTAATTTTTCGCACTTCAGTACTGTCAACCTATGGAGGATATAAACCCTTCATCATGTTTAAACTGAGCCATCCAGCCGTTTACATTAGCTCATTTCATAGGAGGTTTTGTAAACTGATCCGGTTCAATTTGGACACGATTGTAAATATTGTATATTGACCCACATATACGCCCATGTCATTTTGAGCGATATTTGCACGGTTGACAACAGAATTCGGAGCGGCTGGTTTAACCAGGAGAAACTTTATCACAGGGAGGGAAATATGCAGAGATAATTCTCATCACATTTCGACGCATTTTAAAGTTGCTGAAAATGAACATCAGTACTGGAATGTCAATATTTAAGGCATTTACGTAACATCTACAAACCTATTATTATTCACGATCTCAGGGAGCCCGTTTGTACACATAGTGATTACCAGACGTAAAAAATCGTTCGTTCTTTTAAGGCTAACATTAGCATTACGGTAATGATGTTTTAGGAATTTTACTCTTGCTTCTTATTATACCTTCGATTTAGTTAGAGCTTCATGGATCCCTTTACTTGATTAGTTAATGTTGTTGACTACAGGCCTTTTTTAATTCTCTAAACAGTCACTACCCCGGCGTTACCCCTCGACTACACCGCTGCAAGGAATTATCTCCCTTATGATGTTAGAGTAAAATGTATCCTAGAACAAAATACAGGTTTATCACGTGATTATAAGCTACGGTACTAAGGATCCTTTAAAATACGAGTCCAGAGTACAAATACTTCAAAATTGGCAAACAAATTTCAATCTGGATTATTAAATTAATTCCATAATGAAATGGATTGGATAAAGATGGACATAATTTCAGAACCTCTCAGGGTGTGCAGATAGAATAACACTTGTAATATCATGGGCGTGGCCTACGAGGACTGCTCAATTGATTGGCACATTCACAGTACCTTAAGACGTGATACACAGGCCTATTCTGTGTGTCAATTGGCTTTGTGTATAGTAAGAGCAATATTTATCCTTTATTATTGATTTTATTACATTGTCAGTGTAGCTTGATGATGGAGCATAGTTACCTAATTTCATGGAAGTAAATAATTTTGGCTATAAGTGAATATATATGAATCACAAATTTAATAGTTCTATGTAATGATTGAGCAGACCATCGAACCGGAATTACTATAGTCTATGCCAGAACTATCGTCCAGCTCAGCATATCCAAGTCTACGTCCGAGTGTAGTGGGTTCGAGTTCTATGCACCCGAATAACACACAAGTTTATAAACAACAAAACACGTTTAATCACGTCCAACTCCAGTTCACTCATTACACATTAAAACATATATATGGCCGTGTTCACTCACCATTTTTGGAGATTTGGATATTTGGAATCAGTGTAAATTCCGCCTCTTATCCACCAGATCTTTCAAAACTTGCAAATATCCCCGGGCACCCCAAAATATGGGGACACCATACATTATATGAAGTGTATGAGAGTTATATAAGAACCCTAACGGTCAATTAACTAATTGGGTGGGGCCCAATATGTCCCCCAATATTTAGTGTGGGGGAGGGGGCGGCAAATCTGATATCCCCCCAATAAAGTGGCATATAAAATTTTGTGTAGATTACTTTCCGAATCCGAATCATATTAGGCGCATGATGAAAGATTAACATACAAGAAACTCATAACAAGCAATTCAGGTTAATTTATTGTAAATTGCAAGTAATAAATAGGCCCATATAGATTATTTTAACATGACAGGATTTTCTTTATTTATATGGCAACATCAGAAGCCGTCGATGTTAACTGTACAGCACAGTTGTACAGTGTTCATGTATAGATACACGTCGTACATGACTCATAGTATACATATACACGACATGAACGTATACGCATATATGAAACACGTCAAAAAAAGCAAGAAAAAAAACAGCGTGGTGCATTAAACCAAAATATGATATATGATTAGCAAAATGGTGCATGCATGGTAGATACACCCCTGTTTTAAATAATATATAATAATATACGCAATAACGTAGACTTACTCTATATTTTCATGGCACTATTACGGTGTTGTTTTAAATGTGTGCATTATTAATATAAGTATTATCGATATTAGTAGTATTAATATAAGTTAATTATTAATGTTAGTAACTTAGTATTATTAATTAATTATTCTTACATATAACAGTTATCGGTAGTCCTATGAATGAATCAGTGTCAATGAATGTCACATCGGAAGTGTGAGCGAGTATCAAACAACCCACGCAAGTTACACATCAAAGGGCGTCAGTAAAAAATCTGACTCACTTCCCAGTATCGACGTTATTTAGTTTTAGATTCGATATGGTCGACTGTTATGACTGAAATGTGCAGTCGAATTAGAAATGAAGAGATAACTGTATATGTTTATAGCTATCAAGCCACCGTGTCATAGTAATTCTAGTAGATTTTGATTCTTTAATTAGCCAGGTTAAATCGCCATTTGGATATACCGGAGATTTGGTTTCCAACGTTTATTGGAAGAAACTTGAAGAGATTGAATATGTATTGTGGCAGGTGGGTTGGAGGGTGTATCGACTTACCTGCAAAGCAATTGCAAGCTATTTGTAAGCCATAGGCCACCATACCCTATATACTTCTGACATAGATTATAAAGGTTTAATAAGCTACCGGATAAATAAGGCAATAATATAAAATATATTTTATGATATTTTGCATGGTGGGGTGATAACGTGGAGTCGTGGGCCATCCCCTAACATGTCCAAAGTGGGGTAGCCTATATCCCTTTAAAGGCTTTTCACTACAAAAGTTGTCACTCCCCACATAAAATTTGCCTAGCGAATAATAAAATCTATAATTACGCCCTGGCCCGGATTAAGTGTATCGTAGGCCCTATGTAGACTTTGTATTTGTTGAGATGAAAAATCATGTCACTATCTAAGCGGAGCGCCATCATAGTTGGCGCGTAGCGTACGAAAACAAATTGGCTAAAAATACTTCCTAGATCGCCGGATATGACACTTCCCATGAGTCCCAGGCCTTGCAAGTTGCATCTAAACTGTGAACAATGACAATGAGATGATTGAAATCTCAGAATAAATACGACGGTCTAAATTTCTAAGACAATAATTGTCTCATTGTCATGTCTTAGAAATTATACAGGCTGTATACAGACGATCAGTAGTAGTATACTGTATAATACCGATCGTTTGTGAAGATAACGTGAGGCGAGGTCGGTCGAAGGTTAGAACTTGGACGGCAGCGCAAATTAGTGTAAGTATGAAAAGTATATTGCGCAGTTGTGTCCTGCGCGGTGGCCGGTGGGTGTGCTTTATCACACACTGTGGTATTTTCGTAGGCCCTCATTTTTCGTAATATCTTCGTAGGTCCTAGGCACAGTGTCTACTTTGCCTATTAGGTAATCCGCTGGGCCTGATTACGCCCAGCAGGGATATTGTTTAGTGACGTCACTGCAAATCCTATATAGGCGCAGTTGCAAACCTGGTACGATTTTTAAACAAAATGACTGAAACAACTCAAGTAAATGTAAACAGAGTTATGCACTGAACGAATACCCAGCATGAGTTTTACGTTATACTTATAAATATAACTTATAAGTTCGTATTGGTAATACATTATTTGAAATTGAAAACAAATTGACCAATATCTGAGTGGAAGCGATTAGTGATCGCAGAGGCATCTCCCGGGATCTGAATATAGACATCGTACATGCTAGCTAATTTCACGATATATATGGCCAGATCTCACTATGATACGAACAACGTAAAAAAAACACATACAAATAGACAATGAATATTCATTAGGTGGCACATACATCAGCCAGGAGATTATATATGCCCTTAATTTGTAAAGTTTAATCCGTGATTCAAAAGTCAAAATTGTAAAACAAATATAACAGGTCTGTCGGTTTCCAAGTGTATCTCTAGCAGTTTGTATGTGTTGCCCAGGATCCGTTTGATTACGTCATAACGACTCTCGTTGTATCCGTCTGAAGTGGAAGTTAAGGAAAGAAGCAGCATAATACGTGACATCCTCTTAGAACAAAAAATGAATTATCAACATACTAATGATCAAATCAGCAAAACAATAATGTCAAGATCCAATGCAACATTCCTTGATTCCTACGAAACAGAGAAAATTTCATTATATATAGCATTACATGAATGTAAGCTTTCATGTGAGTCATCTGATTAATATAGTTATTAAATTACGAGACAGTATTGTATTCCGTGTTTTGTCTTGTGAATTTGAAGGGTCTGTGTTGGGATGACAGTCTTTATTAATTAATGTTACTTCCAAGAGGTTTCATCCTTTCATTTTATTTTCTACCCATATTGTATGATGTTTTTTATTACGATATCAATTGTAATTACTGATAAACAAAATAATTTCTCGAAAAGATAAACAGATAAAACTTCAGACTATAATGCATCAACATACAAATTGAAACTTCTTGTAATGCAAATTGAATATTACCCCATATAACGCAGAAACACATTGTTACCGTAATTGGTTTAGTAAACAGATCGATATACAGTATATGCATTAGAGTAGAAAGTTTGTCACCGCGAAAAACATTCGACCCCACTGAGGCAATGATGCCGGCCTCGTGGTCTAACTGGTAAGGGCGCTCACGCGTGAACAATGAGGTATTAGGTTCGAGTCAATTTTTGCGGCAGATTTTCGATATATATACGGGCGTCGACGTTATTGAAATATTGGATAGATAATTAAGTTGCTCTGTAAGAAATATACAGAGGTTTCAACAAGTGCATGGAAGAGAGGCATGATATATCCCTCATCTCCTCTGGTCCCAAGGACCACCGCCCATTGAAACGGCTACAACATGTAAGCCTTCTAAACGATCATTTATATGCTTGCGCACATGACGCTGCTTATCTCAAGTGTCGACCTTAAGGGCACTTCATTGGTTAATTCCGTATTTCATTGCCTTCTCAAGTTACTCAACGGTACAGTAATTCTGTACACATATCAACGTCCTCCCACTTAGTCCTACGGAATTTACAACTGTTTATTTTCACTGAAGATTGACTAGATATACACTGATCTACTAAACGAATTACTCGGAGAGTATCGCTGAATTCTCTCATGCAATTGACCTAACGACAAGGGATGCTTGCCAGAATATACTATTGACCCATCATCATACTTAACACTCGACAAAACATCGTTTAGTCTTGAGAAGGAGTATTTATATCCGCGGACGAGTGAATGAAATACCATCGATTAATGAAAACAAATCATTATTCGGACTAACAGGTGAAGGGGTACCATATATGATGGGACCATGTTGTACCATACCTCACTCTATCTCATGTACCGATACAAATTTGTTTGTACAATTTTGTCCTTTGGAGCCGTAAGCAACCTCGGAACCGATCGAGTAAAGTAGAGTCGGCATGTGTGTGTGCGTACTTGTTTGCATACGCTTTGGAGGGAAATTCAATTGGGACGGTGCACCCAAAGCATATGAAAGCCCAATAAAAATTCGGCTTGGGTGGACAATGAGTCTTCAAATGAGAGGTTGTTGTTATGAGTTATAGTTTAGGGTTCAAATGCAAAGGTAATTTCAATGGAGCCCTCAGGTTATGTGAAACACACATTTGTTTGAATAGTCTTCCGAGGACCTGGACAAACACATCGATGTCCTCGGAAGGAAATACAATGGGAAGACTATGCCCTAAATTTCTAAAGGATATTCAATAGAGTCCTCAGGTTGTATGTGAAACACGATTGCGTATGTGTGTATATGTGACAATTGAGCTTGTTGGATCCAGTTGGATCAATGTCATACTTGACATGTAGATGTTCCATGATGAGAAGAAGATCTCGATTGGGGCGCACATCTCATGAATATTAATTAATTAGTATTAATGAGTAAAATGTTAATAACTTTGCAAGCATATGCCCCATGTATTTAAGTTTCAGGCTCATTTAATATTCATTATATTTTATCACAGTAACTCAACAACGCCATGTTTGGTCGATAGAATGGCTACTAATAAGCTCATTTGTCTTAAAATTTGGTATTCTAGTTAAAGGCAAATCACACATAAAGACAACCTACCGTAATGTAATATTAGTATGTTGGTAGAAATGCTTGTTCTGTGGCTAAATAATGCAAGGCAGCGGTCCACGTGCGGTATGCCCGTATATACTGCATTTACACCGCCTTGCTATTTTCATTTGAAAGCTGAATATTTGGACATATTCTCACTCTCAATACGTCAACAATCTCTACCAATGGGCATATTCATGAAAATGCAGATTTCATCGTCATTTGTTTCTCTATCCACTTCGGTTTGATTTTGAGGATGGGGGGGGGGGGGGGGGG
>JAODAF010649761.1:0-12835 GCA_027574765.1 Molpadia intermedia
GCTCCCCATGCCACAGATCGATCTGTGCCCGGCACTCAGAAATTCCTGGGCACATCCCTGTATCCAAGTGCGTTTTTGACATACTGTATCAGGTCATGATTTTCAGCAGCATATCTTGCCAGTTCAAATCATAACATATGCACGTACACACACTAATGAAAGCCCTGCATCTGGCAGTAGTAAATTCAACATAGTTACAAATATATGCGTCTTAATTAAGTATGGTATTACGGTACCTACATGTTTTTGGAGATATATATCCATATATCGCGAAAATCTTCTGCTTTCAAACAGTTTTGGAATTGCAGAAAATAAGATTAACAGTGACTAAAGAATCAGGTGTCCACTGTGGTACTGTAGATATTTTGAAATCAATCAATTTAGAACCCCAAAAATAACCATGGTGAGTATCATCCAGATTAAGAAAATGGATTCATTTCCACAATATTTTCTCTTTCAGGCTACTTAGAACATTATCCAGTGAGTCCAACTTGCAGACCATATCTCTGGGAACCACATCTGACAATGACACCCTCGCAACAATCTCCTTGGCTGAAATTGGTGGAATTCCACAGGGTGGAGCAACAACCCCCTTAGATCCAAATTTACTGATTGGCTTAAGTCCAGAGACACTGAACATGATGACTACACCATTCCAGTTTTTACCTTCAAGCAGTGCCACCAATGAACTCTCCATAGGAGGAGTAGATATTCCAAGCTCATCCGTAGGTGACCTGGACCCTCTGATTCGATCTTCTGCTGATCGAGAGACAGTCACCACAAGCGTAACAAGCACCAATCCTGTTACCTCCTGCCTCAGCTCTTTCTCATCGGACGGGATAAGAGTCGGAAAACACGAGAAATCAATGATTGGGCCAGCAGTTCCTTTAGGGGCTGAATGCATTTCTAGTGATTCAAGTGTGGTGACCATTATTAACGGTGCTATAAATCGCAATCCTCAGATAGTTGCCGGGATGAACTGTGAACAACCCAATGTGGCGGTTGCTCATAGCCAGGATAGCATGAATTGTAACAGTAGCAGAACATTAACTTTTTTTTCAAATTCTCATTTACAATCGCGAGCCCATGGTTTGAATAGTAACAATGATGAAAGCTCTCAGGGAGGTGTAGCAGCTGTCCAGGCTTTTCTGAATGGGCCTCAACCTGGGCCATCTGATGGTGGTTTGGGCTTGTCATTATCAAGGCCCTCAGTACACAAACCATGTACTCCAAACTCACTCCTCAATTTGCCAAACACAGTAGAGGATGTTTCAGTTGGGGCCGTTTCTGCTACAAGGACGACGGCTACTGAAGAATTGCAGGGTCAAAGTTCACTGATGTCTTCATCTGAAAATAATGTGCAATATGTTAGCATTAATGTGCCAAATGTGGAGATTAACAGCTCTGGTAAGTGGTAAGGTTTGCATGACTGGTGTAAAATTTAAGATGTTCAGTTGGTTGTCTGGATGACTATGACAGGTTTCTTTCACAAAGTATAAATATTAAGAAAACTATTTCTGAAATGAGAGATCAGTTGTAAAATCATGTCACAAACATGTCCGGTACCTACGTACTGTAGGAATCTGCCATTGAAATGTTTAATCGCAAAATCCATCTTTTAAATTTTTTGCTAAACTGTTTAAACAGATTCATTCTGTATTCAAGATATCAAAATCCTGCAAATGGATTATGGTAAATGTAATTCCGCAACCGTAAGTTGGAATATATCCATATTTGGTTTGATGTTGATAGGTGACAGTGCATACAAGTGGGCTAAAAAATGTTTGGATCATGCGGGCCCCATTTAATTTTGCTCTTCATGTAAGGTTCTGCGAGGTCTCTGTATCCTGAAGATATATTCTTCTCTTCTACCAGGTCAACTGGTGATCAGTCATGTGTCCCTCCTCCAGGCACCCCAGAGCAGCAGCTTCATCCCTCTTGTCACCCAGAGCATGGCGGCCCCAGTCATCTCTCAGACAGAAGTCCCTGACAGCACCTCTGAAGGGCTAGTGCCAACTGTTTCAGTAAGCTTCCAATTTTCATGAGATTTATATTTATTTAACTATGTTTTCCTGCAGCTTTCTACATGAACGTCCTTCTATTACATGAATTCCCATAGCACCCATAATGAAGTCACTATAAGCAGACTCACCATGGTTCTTTCATGGTTCTATTTTCTATTGATTTTAACATATCTACCACAGTAGATTCATTATTCTTTTGTCAGTTGTCACTGAATCTTATCTTCTGCAACTCCAAGAATTGTCTGATAAGCAGGAAAGTAGATTGATTGTAAAACCTTCCTGGCTGGATGAAAAGTGATATTTCAAATAGACTGGATTTTAGGACAGTGCTTTTTTGGTTGTTGGTTAAAAAGAACCAGAATAGACAGGATTTTCAGCCTAGAACCATGGTAGTCATCATAGTTAGTCTACCACCCTCTACTGGTAGTAATTTACTCTTTTGGAATCTTTCATGTATTCCTTAGAATGTGGGCCAGATATCCCTAATTGTAAGTGACCATTTATAACTTACACAGAAAGTCAAAGAAGTATCACTAATGGAAACTGCCAAAACCTGCAGCACACTTTCTTAAAACTTTTAGTTCGTTTATTTTTTCAGAGGAGAAAGGGTGGCTGGCCAAAAGGTAAAAGGCGGAAAGTGAACCCGGTTGAAGCAACACAAGTACCAAAAGCTCCTACTACATCGTAAGAATCATTTCTGTTCTTGTGCCAACATTCTGTGTAATATTTAGTCTTTAGCCCTTACTGTATCAGACAGTTTTGAGGGTGCAAAGCTGGATCGACCGTAGATCGGAAAACTGGAAATAATATGACCCAATGCGGCATCCGTAGGCTGGTGACCATGTGATAGCAATCAACTGAATTCCTTCTTAGCCTGCTCGAGTTTTTAGGTAGCTAGTCGGAGTTTCAAGGCCATGTGGCCACAGTAAAGATGTGTGTGTCTTTTGATCTCCTCCATTAACCTGAAACGGTTTGAGAAAACGGTATCCAGAATTTGACTCTAGATGGAAAATTAAATTAGCTGAAGGCAGATAATAAAGTTACAGACAAAGCATGAACTGTTGAAGTAAAATGTATTTATTCTATTCTTTTGTATCCAGGTTGAAAACTCTGTCCCTGTATCGTGTACATGTAGCATGTCGCTGTAGTGTGCCGCTGTATCAATATCAAATGTTGATCTTAATTTACGTCCTCCTATTCTAAAGCAAGCTCCAACGCGAATCCCTCCTAACTATCTCTTTAAATTTCCTACATTCTAAACATGCAACATGGCCACACCCTTGCTTGAATGCCTTTGGTGAACATTATAATGGCACAAAGAATAAACCCTGTTGCAAATGCAAACCATATTGCAATGAGTGACAATACAACTCCAGTGGTGCATTATGACATGAATTAGGTCACCAATGTCTTATGACAGCAAGAACAAGAATAAAAGTTGGATTGTATGCAAACTTTGTATGTTGTTGTTGGATGATAGTATGTATAGGTGGGCCCAATTTTTTGGACCACATGGGATCCCAAATGCTTTTGGGCCCAAATGTTTTTAGACCCACTTTAGGCCCTTTTTGGGGCCAAAATTTGTATGGGCCTAAGTCTTCAAAATGCTATAACTCAAATGTTGACATTGCAATAAGCAAGGTCATAGGTAACATGAATAATTATGAGTTGGGAGGGGCTTAATGTAAATTCTTAAAAAGTTCTTTTCTTTGACCCTCTGTGGTTAGTTTGCTTCATATTTGGTCATGGTCATAGGTAGTAGATTTACTGTTGAGACTTATGGGTAATAACTGCTGATTGACTCTATCATCAAACTCATGTTTGTACTTTTAAATGCCTCTTGTTGATACACTTTTTGCCAATTTAAAGAAGAAACTAAAATAAATGAACAAAAAATAATTATTTTAAATATTTACTCTCCCTTCTTTATAGGTATATGATCTTTTTTCGTGAGAACAGAGAGAGAATTGAAAAGGAAAATGAACAGCTACCTTTCAAGGATCTTTTGAAGGTCATTGGGAACAAGTGGGCGACACTCACAGAAAAAGAAAGAAAGGTACAATATCATTCCGACTGAATGCATGTTTCAAAACCAGTAAAAAACTTTTAGCTGTGTATAAATGAGTGATTGCTTTAACATGTGGACCACGCTAATGTTCTTCTTTATGGTTTATTAGAAAACCAGTTGCCGCTATGTACAAAATAGTTTGACCATATATCAAAACATTTCACAAAATTTTGAGTATTGGGCCAATTATCGGTAATGGCCGATAATAGCAAATATGTTATGTAGCCGATATTGGCTTTCCGATATTGGCAGCTTTATGAATAGTTATGCGATGTTAATCTTTGAATATGATGGTGTAGAAAATATTTCTTCTTCTCAAAATTTTTTTTTTTTTTAAGAATTTTGTAAAACTTTATTTTGTTTTTAAGTTCTTTTGATTTTTAAACATTGTGTAATATAATTAACTACAGTTTATTTTGCTAAAGTGACTATGCACGAAATTCATTGTGTCAATGTCAAATTATAAAATGCAAACTGTAAGCCTACCATGCAACATTCATTACTGGTAGTGCATGTCACACATGTGCAACATGTACATGCATTTTGTAACCACCCTGCCTGTAGTGCCTGTATTGTGAGATTGTGAAGCCGCTACAGACGTTTTGACAAGGTATTGCCTAAGCAATCATTATACTAGAAAACTTGTGTAGTTTCATTATTTGAAGAAGAGGTTAAAATAATTCAAAAACAGGTGGTGATGCTAAATATAGTAATTTACAGCGCGTACTAACTTACCTCATATAACCACCCTTGCACCCCATATTTACCGCGACCAAGTATCTGGCAATATCTTTCCATACAGAAGAGGCCACCGTCCTTCCATTATTGCCAGCCTTCACAGGCACACGCGTCAGGAATCTACGCAAAATTTATTGGATTTTTCAATACTTTCCTGCATGATACAAAGGATCTTTTTCTCATAAAAGGATAGGATTTCTTTCAGTTGTCACTAAGAAAGAAGAATTAGATGAGTATCCTTTTAATTTTACAGTATTTTCAATCATGAAAATTTATCAATTAGTACAAATGATTGTTCGTTACCTTTCGAGGCTAGGCCTCTATCCTAACATAGCATGATCGTTATGCTACTAGAAATATGTATGTAGGTATTCACATTGCTTAATACACTATATTCGTTTATTGAACTTATATTGCATATTATTCATTAAACCCTACTCAGGTAACCTTCAGTTATTCAGTTTCTACAAATATGTTATAAATCTTAAAAGTAATTAACATGTAGTTATCTTAGTATATTATTGAAATGTAAGGGTACTTTGTTATAGTTCTCCACTTTACATTTCCCGCCCTTTCTTCCCGGGCTTTTACCAACTCCTTGGTTACCGGGAACATGCCGGGAATGCTTCTTTACACACATTGACATACCGTCAGGATTCCCAAGATAAATTCCTTAGTTTGCCGATACAAATTCCCTAGTTACCGGGAGCGCTCCTTTATAAGCTGCGGCTATTCTCTAGCTTTGTATTACACTATTAGGACTCCGGTATGTGGGCTATTGTCGGGGATCCTCAATCACCGGCCGGTTACGGGAATTCTTTCAGGCGGGTATCCATTCATACAACCCGGGTTTAGATTCATCTACAGTAATTACCGGGTTACCTATACAAAACCATTAGCTCCCCGGTGCGGTTCGCCGTTGCTTACGGCAATTCACTAACTGCTCATGGTGCCTTGTTGGTTACCGATTCACCCCGGCGCTTAGAAAGTTTAATCGCCGACTTGTATATGAATTTCCCGAGTCGACGGGCATTGTCGGGTATGTTAAACATCCGATTGTCCCCTTAACCCGGGTTATTATAAGTCGTTTCCGCCCTTTTCCTATTCACAATCATATCCCCATTACACGGGCTTTCCGGGTTACCGATGTATGCTTCCTTGGTTACCCGTTTTGACTCCTTGTTATTAGCGGCCATTTACTAACCGCGTGTTACGCTAATTTAAGTCAGATTTGAGTCCCCGGTTGGTCAGATTTTAAATCGCCAAGTTTCAGTCAGTCCGGGTTTATTCCTCGTACGAATATTTGTTCCCCGGCTCGGCCGAATTTCTAGGTCTTTGTGCTCAAAGATATAAAGTTTGTGTGCGTATATATGTTTCTCACCCAAACTTTTCCAGACACGGATCCATGTGTCTCTTGTGAGAAGTTCAGACCGTTCACGGACCGGGACGACAACCGGGAGTGCCCGCATTGTCGGGATTACGCCGAGAGAAAACCGTGCTGGATCGGCGAGAGCGTGTCCAGATCCAGTGGGAGCCTGTCTGGGCTAAGACAGAGGAGTAACTCCTAGATCGGTAACGTATGAAAAAGGGAAGCAACCCTTTTAAAGTGAAATGGAAAGGAGCAGACTCGGGGAGTCGTGCTAAGCCCGCCGGACAGGTTGGTCTACCGTTAAGACAACTCTACGGCAATAACGGGCATAAGGAAAACCTAGCCGACACCAACCGTTATGGTGTGCGGACTACGGTTAAAGTGAAATGGAAAGGAGCAGACTCGGGGAGTCGTGCTAAGCCCGCCGGACAGGTTGATCTACCGTTAAGACAACCCTACGGCAATAACGGGCATAAGGAAAACCTAGCCGACACCAACCGTTATGGTGTGCGGACTACGGTTAGTGCCGATACGGCTAAGCCCGCCGGGCAGGTTGATCTAACGTTAGGACAACCGACGGCAATAACGGGCATAAGGAAAACCTAGCCGACACCAACCGTTATGGTGTGCGGGCTACAGTTAGTGCCGATACGGCTAAGCCCGCCAGACAGGTTGATCTAACGTTAAGACAACCCGACGGCAATAACGGGCATGGGGAAAACCTAGCCGACACCAACCGTTATGGTGTGCGGACTACGGTTAGCGCCGATACGGCAAGGCCCGCCGGACAGGTTGATCTAGCGTTGAGACAACCCAACGGCAATAACGGGCATAAGGAAAACCGAGCCGACACCAACCATTGTGATGTGCGGACTACGGTTAGTGCCGATACGGCAAGGCTCTCAGAGAGCCGAGGTCTCGGTACGGAAAGCATCCGAATGGTGAAGCCGGATATGAGACCGGGAAAGACTCGGTAGGAAAACCGGAGCCGTAAGGGGAAGCCGGTAGAGGAACCGGTAATGAATTCGGAACCCAGGCAAAAAGAAACCGTTAGAAAGATGCTGGTAGAAAGCACACAAATGAGAGAAAGATTAGAGCCTCACGGTGAGGAAACCGACAACCGGGAGGCCAGTTACGGGAGTAGCCGGTCTACCGGGGAAGGGAATATGGAATTTTCCGGCGAGTTTCCAGATACGGCCGTCGTGAAGAAAGAATCGGTTATCGGTCAACTCCGAAGCAGAGTTACGGTAGATGGCCCAAGAAGAGTTAGTAGATCACCGCTCTGACTTTCTCGGGTCGAACGACTCCTTCACTGGTTCCCACAGGGATTTGGAATGATCCCCTGCTGAATCAGCGCTCCCTAGTTATGAAATTCATCATAGACCGAATGATTTGTCGGCTAGCCTATTAACACAAACAACGTAAAGGTCACGTATATTATAGGTGATTACGACGTTTCGCCAGAAAATATTTATGGGGAAACTTCGAGAAACGCGATCAACCGGAAGTTCCGATACCCGAGCGCTAGATAATTCCGGTCGGCAAAGGTTCACGTTGAGCCAAGGTTCAGGTGTCCGAGCCGGGAACCACATGGTCTCCCTAGTAATGACTAATATGCCGATAATTTCGAATTTCGGCCAAGAATGCACGAACTACCGATCGGATGCGTAGCCTGAACAGGCTACCATATCCAACTGGGATATTAGCATGGTTGAGAGGGTATTCCTTCTCAAAGTAATGCTTAGAGCAAAGAGATACAGTTCCGAAATCACAAAATTGGCTATAACTCGAAAACGGAAGGAGATATCGACTTTTTCATCTGTTAAGACATTTTTTGACATAAATTGAGGCCGCCCGTTCCACCTGCCCAATTTTCGAGTCGATCCGGTTTACCGTTACGGAATTACCGTCTAAAGTACCGGTTCCACAAAATTATTCCGATTTTGTCCCATATGCTTTATTGTGTTAGGCTACGTAGCCTATACCGGCAAAAAAAAAAAATAATAATAATAATAATATGCAATTAAATTATAAATTACGATCCACAACGCGAACTTGGGTCATCCGACCTCTCATGTTTGTACCTTCATGCCGGACTTGGGCCTTTCAGGAGGCACACAGGGTGGCAGAGAATTTGAAGCCGTTATACAACAGTTAAAATTGCCAAGGGCATAGATACTGGGACAAAGGTTGCCAACTGGTCACTTTCCTATTCGGACTCTCGACGGTTCCGAGGTATCCACAAGGATCACCAGAACGTTCTTGACATACTCCAGGACCAAATGTGTTATGATTTTCACTTACCTGGGCAACTGGCTCATCATAACAAAGTCGGGAAAGACTGCGCTTCATGATACTGACTATTTCCTTCCCTGAAAAGCTACGTTGCTGAATAAACCAAGGGAAAACCAAGCAAGACAACTATCCATCTAGGGGTCCTACTGGACTTATATCTTAGGGCCTAAAATGGTTAGCTGCAAAAATACCTGAGCCCTTAAGACACAGCAAGAACTTGGTTACAAATCTTGGGACTGATGGCCTATCTAGTAGTAGGAGATCTTGATCTTTGGACTCTTGCAGACTGTGGTTGAGACCACTCCAAGTCCATCTATTGGAATTTTACAATCCTACAATAGGCCTACCATGGAACAAGGCTCTCAAGCCCTTCCTATACTGGTGAACAGGGAGACTAATCAAGGAACATCGTGCTCATCAGCCTCGCTCCTAGCTTGGGGAACAACGCGGAACATTCAAGTGATCTCAGAGATCGTCAGGAATTCCGAGGGTTTTTCGGTGGATGAAATATTGCACCGATGGATACGGACCCACCGGAATACGGTAGAAGGAACATAGGAAAAGCATAGGAAATACTACATTCCTCCCTACAGTCGTCCTACGGGAAAATCTGATATCCATCCCAGCTTAAAATTAAGCCCGGGTTTGGGATTCCCGGAGGAATCAAAGACGATCCAACAAGCCGATTTGAAAACCGAGGATCGGGCCGAACTGTGGATCACTTTCGAGGCAGCTCTTCACATTAAGGTATTGGAGATGCAGGCCATGTACAGAACCATTCTGGATTGGAGCAACAAGATCATTCTGCCTAATGATCAAAACTTGAAGCTTATTCCTCAAGTGCGACGAGTTACAAATATCCCTCAGGGCGTCGCATCCTATTGGAAAGGACAACATCATCACGGGCGCCCTATCACGTTGTCCATTCGCAACAATGAATGGTCCCTAAACCAGGACTGGGTGAACCACTGTTTCATACTATTCGACAAACCAACAGTAGACCTGTCCGCAGCAGCGGAGAATGCCAAGCTGCAGACATCATGATTCTACTCCAGAAGGTTCCACCAACATGTCTGGAAGATAGAGGCCTCCCCCTTTCAAGAGACAGGCCTCTCACTCTATGACTTCCCACCATGGTGTCTAATACACAGGGTGCTTATCATACTGAAGGAAAGAACAGCGGATATGATCCTAATAGCTTCATGTTGACTGAACCAATCCAGGTTACCACTCTTCTGGAATAGATCTCCTGTTCAAGTTCCCCAACAGGAATACACTATCGACTCAGAGAAAAGGCCAACTGTGGCATCAGTACCTAGAGGCCTATACCTTTCTGCAGGGAAACTATCAGGGGTCACCTCGAAACATCTGGAATTCCACCTGAGACTGCAGTTATTGCAGAATCTTCCCGCAGGGAATCCGCCTTTAGAGCTTACTATTCAGGACTGGATAAGTACCATTTATGGGCATAGGACAATTCTTGTGATCCAATGGACACCTCAGTAGAAGATATTTCAGTGTCCCTCTCGTTACGAAGGCGAACAAGCCAACACAATATGTAACTATCGGTCACACTATTGATACAAACAAAATTACCATACAACTCTTGAAAGGTATGTTTAACAGGAGACCACATAGAGAGTTATCCCCTTCATGGGCTACTAATGACATGCTCAACACCCTACCGAGAGCTGCATATGAGCTGCATATAACCATCACCCAGTACTATCTTGGGATTTCTAACACATAAAACTCTTCCTAATGGCCACTGCCTCGGCCAGACGAAGAGGCTGCCTTTATGCTCTGATGACCAAACCAGGTTTTCTCAGATCTCCATCACCCCTCAGGAAATTTTCTTCCAACCTCGTCGACCATATCGGCGATCGCCGAGGACAATAAATGCTGCTCAGTTAGAGCCCTCAAGTGGTACATAGAGAGAACGCAACTTATCCGTTCATCGGAACAACTTTTCATTATCCCGAGAAGTCCTTATTCTCCGGCCTCCAAGGTTACCATCTCCAGATGGATTGTCGACTTGATCCGCCCTCATGCTCGAACAGGAGAGAGGGTTAGGGCCCACGACATCAGAAGCCAGGCAACTTCCTTAGCCTGGTTTGGGAGAATTCCACTAAAAGACATCATGAGGGCAGCAACGTGGAAAACACCATCATCCTTCGTATCATGCTACCTTACGAGTACTGTCCATACAGAAAGCGCCTTTGCAAGAACTATACTAGGGGTTCCGGGACGGAATGTTCCGGACCCTCCTCCACTGTAACGGTGCTAGTCTGGATGCAAGGGTGGTTATATGAGGTAAGATAGTACGCGCTGTAAATTCACCAAAACTCACCTGGTTTGGGAATTTACTAGCGACGTACTTACCTCATATAACATACCCACCCTCCTTCCCCACTCCGGAACATTACGACATTGGGGAGAAGTCTGTGATTTAGTCTCGCACACTTCACACTCTAACTCCTAACCAACTAATCTACTACAAGCTCAATAACGACGATGACAACAAACTTACTAGACGCAGACGGCGATGATACCAAACCTTAACAAGGTGAGACCATAAAGGTCATTTTAGTTGTTTCACCTACACCATCATCCTCACCGCCTGCCTTCTAACTCTCACGTTGTCTCACCTAGTAGATGTTGGCTTCCCCTCAATGCCCACTGTTCAGCCCGGAAATAATGGAAGGACGGTGGCCTCTTCTGTATGGAAAGATATTGCCAGGTACTTGGTCGCGGTAAATATGGGGTGCAAGGGTTGTTATATGAGGTAAGTACGTCGCTAGTAAATTCCCAAACCAGGTGAGTTTTGGTGATTTCATACCAAATTTTGTCTTAATTACTTAGAAATTCAAAAACACAAAAGGCCAAAATGCTGAAATTTTAGGTATGTGGTATAGTGAGGTTTGGCTCAACTCTATGCCATCCTGGTGTCCCCGTCCCCACATCCTATGCCACTATTGTTTCTGGCAAGAAATCACAAAATAGTCTTGTGATTCTTATCCTTATGTTGCAGACAATGAAGAAGACGTAGCAGGAAAACGGTTTGACAGCAAAGACAACCAATGGTTGGGGGTCTCTTTGGCAAGACAAGAACAGAAATCTGGTTCTGTATCGGTAAGTGGTCATTTGGCTATTTATCGGTTCCGATGCTGAAGGCGCAGCATCAGGAATTTATGCATGCGTGTGTGCATGTGTACATGTATGTCTTCCGAGGACCTACACAAAAGAATTTGGGAGTCCTCGAAAGGATATACAATAGGAACACTACGCCCTCAAAGGAATACAATAGAGAGTTTCTTATCAAGGTTAGGGTCTGTGGACGTAAACACAAAGCATATTCAATGGAGTCCTCGGAATGTATGTGAAACACCACCGTGCAAACATGTGTGTGTGGCATTCAAACTTGATTTTGGTTCCCTGCTTTAGCAAAAGGTATCTATGCATTCAAGTCTGTGTATAGATATTCGCCATAGTGAGAAGATTGTTTTTCGAGCCGATATAATGTATGTTAATGAGGTTATTGGGTAAAAGGTCGATTTGATGCAATCGATCAGATTATAATCAAACTAGTTTGTGTAATTGTAGGTAGATAGTTGGTACAGTACATGGATGCAATGCATTATGTGCCACCCTCTATGCTGATGACATGCTCCACCTTATTCTACCATTCGCTGATACTTCGCTGAATTCGCTGAATACTACCCATACAACATCTTATGTGCTGCCCTCTATATGTCCTTAATTCATATCAATGTTTGCCTTCACATTTCCTATTTTTCGGCAGGCATGTGGACACCGCTATAGCAACGAATACTATATCAACAGGGAATCAAACTTTGAGAAAAATGACTCTTACCCTATCGGGATTTGCTACAACTTCCTTCTGAGAAGTGGAACCGCTGAGTCAATTCAGAGAACATTTCCATGCTTAAATGGTGAGTACATTCTTTTCTTGTAAATATCAACAGGGTTTCCATACGTCCTGGAAAAACCTGGAATCGTAATGTCTATGTCCAGGGCAAGTCAGTTCTTATGTCAACTTGCCCGATTATATGTTTAGAGATTAACCATTAAACAACCGCCCTGTATCTACAGTGCAACACGTCTTCACACCACATCACTGCGCTGCTTTTTCGAGCATGTACCCGGGTTGCCCGACCATGAAGTTATTACGTAACCCCGGAATGTGCCATCAGAGGACAAAGGCGGCGCCCTCAGGGGGGCCCCTGTGACGACCCTGTTGCGAAAATCACAACATTGGTAGTTTAAGGGTTAAGTGATAGTCTAGGACATTAGAGTGTCCATCAAATATTATCCTCATAA
>JAODAF010649871.1:0-12834 GCA_027574765.1 Molpadia intermedia
CCCCCCCATGAGCACAGTGGTCCCCTATGGCCATGGCAGACACACCATGATTCTTGGCTGAAAATCTGTTCTGGTTCTATTCTGGTTCTTTTTAACTAAGAACCAAATAAGCACTGTTCTAAAATCCAGTTAAATCCAGTAAAATATCAGTTTTCATCCATCCCAGGCAGGTTTTACAATCAATCAACATTCCTGCTTTTCAGGCAGTATTTGGAGTTGCAGAAGATAAGAATTTACGGCACGTACTATCTTAGCTCATATAACAATTGCATATCCTTATTTACCGCGATATTGCATCTGGCACTTCCTTTTAGCAGTGGGTATGGGGCATGTAGTGGTTACGGTTGCGTCGTCCTTCCTTTATTGCCAGCAAAAACAGCTAGTAGTGATTTTTTGTGTTTGGAGTTGCAGAAGATAAGATTCAGTGACAAAAAAACATGAATCTACTGTGGTAGATATTTTGAAACCAATAGAATAAATTAAATAGAAAAAAAAAATAACCATGATGAATCGAGTCATGATGATATAGATTTAGAACATACACTGATGGGATTAGTTTGATGGTAGTATCAGCGTATATTCTCTTGGGCTATATCAGATTCTTGCCAGGGAAACCTCTGGGCACCAAATACCGTGAAATGTCGTAAAAACGTTTTCTCTCTATGTGCTTGAATTGGAGCCCACACCTTCTGGCTCAATATAAAATAAGTTTGCTTGCTATCGAATTGCACTACATTCTAACAGAAATCTCACTAATTTCTTACACGTACCATGATGTAGACCTTTCATATATTTAATGATTATGGATTTAATCAGCTTTAGAAATTCGTTGAAGACTCATCATGTTTGTCGCTATGTACACTATATACATGTACCATTTACTTGTGGATGGTAAATTACAGGCTTAAGAATCTTATGTTGGAAATGTTACTTTTGTTTTGATAAACAATCTCATAATATTAAGTGAGTAAATTGTGAAGCTGTATCGGACATAATTCTTTATAATATTTGTTCCAAATTTGTGTTATTTTAAACAACATTGTAGAATTACTCTATATTTCCATAGACTTCCTGACATTTTATTAAAGCATACTTCATAGATTTACAATGCTTTAATATACCTTGGCAATACATCTGCTATGGCATATTCCAATCTACTGGTCTTCATAAATTTATGGCATTCAGAATGATACCATCAGATATAAGCTACATTCTGGGTTGCATTTCTAACCTAGTTATGAGCTCAATTAGCCTGCTGGTTAGAGGTTATAAATAGATACTGTATAATACATGGCAGTACAGATCAACTCCTGTTCCCTGCAAGATCAATATGGAGCTGCCTATACAGGCTAATGCATCTTGTAGAATATTTTCACTTTATCTGATACAAGGCATAAACATGGGGCCCATTTAGGGACCACTTATTCTACATCGCTACAACATTCCCTGTATCCTATTACACTATTGCACACGATTACCTACCGCGCGTGTGTCTATTGGCGAGTTTTAGCATCCAAAGGGGTGGCGTCCTACTACTTCCTTACGATTTTGCCACGTGAATTGTTCACACGCCTGTACAGGCTAATGCATCTTGTAGAATATTTCCACTTTATCTGATACAAGGCATAAACATGGGGCCCATTTAGGGACCATTTATTCAGTGGCATAGACTGACATTTCCTATGCTGAGGGGGTCATGGTCCCTAGAAAAGTGAGAACAGGAGCAGATCCAAGGTGGGGTGCCGAGGGGATTTGCTTCATTTGTAAATATTAGTGGGAAATCTGAAATGATGCTTTGAATTTTGCAGGTGTTGAGGTCAATATTAATTCTTCCATCTGTTTTCAATAGCAGAATCCCACATTCTAACATCTCATTTCCAAAACTTTCAATTTCTACAATTCTGATGTTACTGTACTGTACATGTACAATCCCAGTCTTTTCAGTCAATTTTGTAAATTCTTATTTATCCCAACCATTCAATTCAAATTTATTAAGTTTAAATTTTTCAATTTACAACCATTCAATTTTAGTTTATTGAACCAATTAAGTCACTTCCATTCTCTTATCTCACAACCCTTCAGTTTTAATTTCTTCAATCAAGTTTTTTTACATTCCTGTTACACATTTTAACCCAATTACCTTGCTGAACATTTAGCATATTCCCACTTACAGTACTTGCTTAGTTTTTGGAATGAAAAACATTCCCTGTATCCTACACACAATTGCATGCATGATCATCAACTGCATGTGGTCCTAAATGAAATATATCTTCCACCGTAACTCTGTGTACACTTGTAAGATCTGTGTATATACCACCTTTGCTCTCCAGATGATTTTGCATGCATATTTTCAAATTCAGACAAACTAAGGGAACGATTCTGGAAGGATTTTCCACCAACTGTCGATGAGTGACTTTGTTTTAGTATTCGCATCTTATGAGAGGGATTTCTTCCCTTCTTCCTTACTTCCTCCTGTTTTAGTATATATGCTTCTAATTTTGTGTAGTACTGTAGTATAGACTGATTATAAATGTTATATTTCAATAGTCTAACAGTGTTAGAAATAAGGTAGAAATAGTTTATAAACATAATAGTTTATCTCAAGAAGAGAATTTCTTATGGATGTCATACTTGGTATCTGGTCATGAGTAGTAGGTACTGTAGATGACCCCTGTTTTGGGGGCAGGTCTAATGTACATTATTAAGTGGGATTACCACACTTCCGACACTAAAAATTCGCGAAACGTCAAGGTTGACTGGTGATAGAGGAAGGACGGAGACCAGTACTGTGGAATGCATAGGTTATATGAGGTAAGTACGTCGCTCGTAAATTACCAAACCAGGTGAGTTTTGGTCAAACCAGTGTAGAATCCATTCATTATGGTTTGAGATATTTTGGCATAAAAAGCAACAGCTATCAACAGTGAAATTTAATGAAAGTGAACAATTCCCTATGGCCAGCTGTCCACATGTAATGTTAAATTTTAACAATCCTTTTCTGATTGTGGTATGCAGAGATGCCAACTCTATAAACCTTTAATCTCCCAATTAGCATTTTTTCCTGCCTACATGTAGGCCAGACCAACTACTGTATATATACGTATTGTACAATATACGTATCTACTGTTACAGAAGTAAATGTATGTATTGTTATTTAGCCATAGAATAGGGGGAAATAAAAAATGAATGCAGTTTTGGTTCAAAATTGAAAATATAAACACACAGGCAGCCATTTCCTCAATATTTTTTCATGTACACTGTATTGTATATATATATAGCTTTCATGTTGGCAGGTTTGTTCACAATGCACAATGATAGCATGATTGTCAATTTTTGGTCAATATTGATGTTGTGGGTTTCGGGTAGTATGCATTCCTGACAAAATTCTAAAGGCAGGGTAAAACAATAGCTCAACTATGTGAACCGTACTGTAGACATTCTGATTTCACATTGTTGTATGATTACTCATTGCGTCGGAAAATTGAGTCAATGCCAGTTTCTTTTGTAAATTGTTATCTCCAAACAGTGGGAACAGCCTATTGAATTCCCAAAACCTTACTGGTTTGGGTATTCACGAGCGTCTATACTTACCCTGCTCACATCCATATAGCATACATCATTCTTTATACCTAGCTAGCCTATTTACGGAAGGAAGAATGGGCACACTCCCTGTACTACGGGTCATCGACCCGTTACCCATGATGCCTTAGACGCCATCTTTCTTCCTTTCTATTGAACTGCTATACATATTTTCTGAGATTGTTTTATGCTATTTTATTCAAATTTCATATGCTGTAGTTAATTTATTACATGTAATAGATTATCTACAGCATATCAAATTCAAGGAAGCCAATTAGAACAATAATTGTGCAATTATCGTATAGAGCTGATGAGCTGATAATTACGGGTATCTGATTACTGCTTACTTTGTGTTCAGTACTTCCTATAGCCTGAATTTATAGCCTAGAGACATACTGTTAAATTTATGCTGGTTAACTAATGAACAATATAGGATATGCATTACAATGTAGACAAAAACCCCATTAAAATTTTATAAAGGGATATGGTAATTTTATTACTTGAAGAACAAAGAAGAAGAGCATGTTGTATTTACAGCACTATATAACTTATCTTGTTTTGAAGTGTTAGCCATTGTCAAGTCAATACCACATTACAGTGCCCTGTCAACTTACAAATTTAGCATCTTCCTAGATGTACCTAGCTTTAATATTATTGGAAGGGGAGCTAGAATGCTTTAAGTCGCCGATTTAAAGCGGGAGGAATAATGATGGTGAATGTGGGATTATGAGTAACAGGGTCAGTGACTCAAGATCAGAGAGTGTGACTGGTTTTCCATCAAATAATAAGCTGGTTAAGTACAGTAGGAATGTGCTAAATAAATATTAAGCAGGGTAGGTATATATGCTCGTAAATATACCAATTTGGAGAAGTACTGTTCTACAGGTATTCACTACCATAATAACCACCTATTCAGCACCAAATTTGCCACACCCCCACAAACTCCAAACACATTATATATTTTGCTCCAATTTGTACACATATTTTTTAGGGGGGCATAGGAATATGAGGCAATGGGGAGGACTATACACCAGTTTTAATAAAAGTGGAAAAGTTTTGGTGCATTGAGAAAAAAAGTTTGCAAAAATAAGTTTGTAGTAATGGTTGAAATATTAGATGAATGTATCTCTAAATGCTGTGTATTTTGCTATGCCATGGGGTTGCAACCCCCACCCCCACCCCTTGATAAAATGTTTTGTGGTGTGGTTCAAGAACTCTGCTTAAAAGATCATTTCCAATACTCATTTCAGTGAATGAATTTTCCTGAACCCAGCTCAGCAAAAGATTTTTCTCCTTTTCTGATCAGATGCCTGGTAATTCTGTGATATGGGGAGCGGCTCTCGGCAGCAACCATTCTCTGCTCCTAACAGACGGACCAAGTTTCCAGCCAGATGTCTACTATCTTGGAAAGCAGCCTAGGTAAGGGTTTTTGGATCGGGACAATTATTTGGTATCCTGATGATTATTTAGAATTCTCAAAAAAATACAAATTTATTGGCATTGCACAGATTTTGGCATTGGTTAAAAGTAATTATGCTTCATCTAAATCTACAGTCTACAAGAGCTAAGAAATGAAGGCCTGGCCCCCGAGAGCCCCATGAAAGAAGCAAAAGATGCTACCCCTAAGAGGAGGCCCACCTCAGCCATCTCCAAATCACCGACGGTGAAGTACGCAGCCAGGGCCAAACAGGCAGAGAAAATGATGTTCATGAGGAAGGTAAGACTTCTTCAATTCAGTCATCTTGATTGTACCAAGTTTGAAAAAAATTAAAAGTTTAAACCTGGCATTGGTTAGTAACTGTTGCCATGGCGGCATGTACATTATTACCCTGCGTCCTGTTTGGTATATTCCTCTGTGGAGATTTTCGACTAATGTTGTGTCAGGGTTGGGGTTACATTTAACTGTAAATAGAGTAATTTACAGCACTTACTAACTTGCCTTTATATTGATATACCTATATAGTATCCATCAATCTGCTTGGTTATCCAGATCAGCTCTTAACTTTGGACAGAAATTCCTTAATTTAATTAGACTCTGACCACCTGGAATATTGCAAAATTCAATGGAAATGACTCTACTAAGCAATAACAGACTCACAGACACAGGATATTCTTAGTATCATTGATATTTAATCTCTATTTAGATATTGCATGTGAGCATCACTTATCCCAACTTTCACTTATCTATTAAAACGACTGGTCCAAACTGGTCTGGATAATTGAGGTTTTTATACTGAATAAGTTGAGCTTGTTAAACTTAGCTTTTCTGTAAAAATTACAAGAGAAGTTACAAATAATTATGCCAAAAGTGAAAAAAATTGTTTTCTTCAGTTCTGATACCATAACCTTAGTGACTCAGTGTGTAGGCTGCTTAGGGTTTTGCTATTACGGTGAAAAGAACGTTACTACTTACTGCCTTGTTGACACCTGAATTACACTTATTGAACAGAGCATGGTTGTAAATGAAAATGATCTCTGTTGTAAACACACATGTATGCATGATTTAATGTCAAAATCTTAGGCATTGTGAGGGCGCTGCTTGCCTACAGCTGTCCAGGGGAATACAGAGGAAGAAAGGTGCCATTTTATATCACATGCAGTTGACGATTATGTGCAATTGTGTATTAGGATACAGGTAAGTTGTAACTACGTAAAATCCCAAACCAGGTAAGTTTTGTGTACTTCATCCGCGATGAACTGGGAATTAAGAAACATTTTAGAATTAAAGTGGAATTGAAGACAGATAAACACAATAGACGATACGACCTTATTATGTTTTTTTGTTATAGTGTGGATGGATGCAGCTCTTGGCCGCTAGAGGAGACAACTGCGCATGCATCTCAGACAAAAATACCTCTGGTTTTGTGTCAATTCTCAGCGAGCTGGGCGCTACAGAGCGATTACTGTATTCACAATTAACAACCATTAGGACCTCCATCTTGAAATCACTCCAGAGCCCAGGTATGTAGTAAGAAGTGTTTGGCGGGTGGGGAGTGGGGTTATAGACGATGCTTACTAACTTACCTTGCTGAACATCAGTTTAGCATATTCTAATATACTAGCCTAATTAAGGAAGGAAAATGACCTCGGCATGTATCATTTAAGCTGCCAAAATAAGGGACAGGTATGTGGTGGTATATTGCATTTGTAAGTAGGGGAAAGTTTGCGCTCGTAAATACGCAAACCAGGTAAACTGGGTGGTACAGTGGATCAATATATATTCACTATTAACAACCAAAAGACATCCATCCACACCCAGTAGATGGTTCGAGTCAACAGATAGGACGTTACACATCCTCCTTCATAAGTTAGATTCTACAGACAGACAGCCATCAATAAAAACCAAACACTGACATTAAATAACCGTAAACCTCCATCTTGAAGTCGTCAAACTCCACGGATTGTTTAGTTTGAGCGGTGACCTTTAAATAGTAGGGGAAGCATGAGGGGTTGGATGAAATTAAGTGGGAGGGGTTAATTTTAGAGACAGTTTTTTTTTAGTTTTCTTGAATGCCTGTCTTACGAATCATCCTTGAAGTATGAGATGAATGTGTTTTTTCCAAATAGTATTAGTTTAATGAGCAGTGTTTTGACAACACGACCCCGGTAACGTCTACAAACAATGTGAAGCTTATCCTTCAATGGCTTCCTGTTTTAGTGGTGTATAGCGGTAACGATCACACAGTTTATATGTAAGCTGTGGATACATCAAGCCAATTGGCGGAGGATCCAATTTGCTTTACATAAAGCAGACATTTTTATTTTGAACTTGATGTTTTTATATACATGTCTATTTATCTAGGCCTCTTGGACATTGCATCTTGCATGTGATATGTGTGATTGGTAGTGACAGGGCAGGTGATATTGATGGTACTTACATAACTTATTATATTATTTTATTAAGGTACTGTTTGCACATCCACCCATACCCAATATACTTTAACAATATATCATGTGCCTTTGCATTTTCTTGAAAATGGTATTTACTTTCCTCATATCCAAAAATCATTCCACTAAAAGATATGCCTCCCCCCCTCCCCCCACAAACAAAGACCCATAATTTCCTCTCCAACCTGATATTTTCTTCCCAATTTTGATACAAAATTTTGCCAAGTTTTTAATACTTCGCTGACATATTAAGTACCAAACCGCATTAATCTATTGTGTCATAGCGTAACATGATGTTCATGAATGTTGCTTTGAATAACAAAATATATTCATGTATCAACTTTTTTCTCCATTTCCAGATATGTTAAAGTTGTTAGAGAATTCCATCTACCTACACCCGCTCCGACAGTTACTCGACCTGCTGGGGACGGTATCCAATGCCGTCGGGATTAACTCGGTTCACCTTACGGGCGTTGTATCGAGGACACAGTACTTAGGTGACCTACCACTACTACTCAAAACCAAAGAAATCATTGGGTTGTTTGAACTTTATTCCAAAGCGCTCTGTGATTTTGTTACGCTGTCAGGATTTAAACACCTCAGCAGAATTGCAGGGTATGGATAAAGTTTTAATAAGCGCCTACCTTAACTCAATCAGCTCTTTTCAAAGATTGTATCATTTACTTCGCTTTACTTACCTTTCCCCTCAACAATTACATCCTCTTATTTTCGGGACGGGTAGCCCTACCTATGCGTGGGCCTTAGAGCCAAGGGTTGTTTTCCCCTTGTTTTAGTCTGGGTTTAGGCCTAGGCCTCATCTTGTTTTCTATGTTCTATAGCAGATGCATTACTGATATAAACATTCAAGCTGTTCATGATTTACCTTGACTTGTTGTCTTCAGTCTACTAAATGTAGCAATTGTGCAAGATTTAGAAAGTCGAAAGTGGGACACCCGTGATTTGTGCCCCGAGTGTAGACTCTGTACAAGGTATTCCCCCTGTGAACTTTGCGCTGAATTTACCCTCCAACAATGGAGAGAAATTGACGGTTGGTTGAGAGATGTAGGGTTGAAATTGACCGACGGTTTAAAGAACCTAAGTGAGTAAAACCCCAGCCTCATTGGAATCGAAATCTAATTCTATAGACCAGTGTTTCCTCTAAGAATTTTGTAAGTGAGTCAAATTTGTAAATTTGAGGAACATTTGACTCACTACTAATCGCGGCGCCCTATGCACCTACGGACGGGGTCCAGCTCTAGGGTTTTAGATGCTTTCTAGTGCAATCTGAGCCAAGGAATCACAAAGCCTTTTTGGCTCTCTGGTTTATTTTGTGATTTCACCGATACTTATTCACTGGAAGTTAAACTGCCCACTGCCACTACAGTCTGACAAGGAATCAACTCCTAAGTATTAACATTTAACACTGAGCTTTAGATGAGACCCTGTCCCCATGAGGACTGAGCCATGGTCAATGGCATCGGAAATTTATACCCTTCCACCTTTTGGATTTCTTGTCGAAGGCCAAAGGAATTGTATGCAATCATGATGGTGTGTATTTATGTGTGTATGTGACACTCCAAGTTGGATTAATCTTGTAATTGGGATGTAGGCTGCAATTATATGAGTTACAAGAATCCTTTTTGTGTTTGGTAGAGTCTAGAGATCAAAGGGCATTTGAGGTCAAGAGAGGTCAAATTACAACAGCATTGTAATTAGGCTAAATCAATATTGCCAACTAGGATTAACCTCACCGTTGATGTAGGTCAAAAGTCCTTTAAGGTCAGGCAATCAGGGTAACTATGCCAACTTGGGTTAATTTAGTCATATTCTAGTTGAAAAAATTAAAACATTGTAATCAACTCAATGATATGTATAGGTTACCAGGGTAGTGCACTTCATAGTTTGTTTGCTAGCGGCAAGAAATATAAACAATGGTAAAACTAGAAAAACTACAGCAATTTTGAGGTTTCACAAGGAATCACAAAGCCTTTTTGACTTTCTGGTTTATTTCTTGCATAGCGCCATCTATTTTGAGATTTTGAAACTTCAGTGCATGTTACTGAAGAAAGCACAAATTTGATAGAATAGTGCCTATAATGTCCACAATTCCTGACTAATATATTTGCTGTACTTTAAAGAATATAGTCAAGCTTTCAATAAATTTATAATTTTGACATCACTTGCAAATTGGGACTCAGAAACCTGTGATCATGATGACATCTATGTGTGTGCATGTGTGGTATTATGGCTTGCTTGTAAAGATGATATGAATGCCTTGAGGAAGCAACTTCATGATAGTTGGCATGTAGATGTACCAATGTGCCCTATTTGGTATTTTTTTTCTTCTTCTGTATTTGGTGTGCATCTTGAATGTTAATGAATTTACAAGCTTCATTTATATTTAAATGTCAATAATTTCACAAGATGGTGATGTTAGTTAATACATGCTCATGTAATTTCATCAACTGTTCTTCATGTTTTGTTTTTTCAAATTCAATTTTTTACAAATGCTAGTCCAAAAATAATAATTTTTCTTTGTTTTTCACTTTTTGGGTACTTTTTAGTCACAATATAATTTGGTATAAAATGCATATCTCAGTGCATTAATAAAGGCCTAGTTTAGTTAACATATTATTATTACTTTTAAGTGTAGGCTACAGTTCTTAGAATACTCAACTGATACTATGCAAGCCCATGTTGTACTAGTGGTTGTTGTACACAAATTATTGGATATGTGTATACTAAAGGAAAATCAAGGTACTACAATGTAGCTTACATCTGTATTCTTGAGCTTTCTACTTAAACTTATGGTTTTGTACTCTACTAAGCACCAACAATTCAACCCTGCTTCTTATGTCTGGCAAGTGCCTTTAGTCGTAATATTACATTTTAGGCAGAAAATATGGAGTGATCATTACTTCTCTCAATCTTTTGCTTACATTATGCAGGCATTCACCTACATAATGCAGGTGTCTCTCATACCAGTTTGACATCATTTCATACAGCATGAAGTGCAGTGAAGCACAAAGACCTTGTCAGTCCCTTGATTGAAATGTCAATATTAATATTTCACTGACAGAAGCTTATATACCAAGTATACTGTCAGCTTTAAGATATAATTTAAAGATCATAAATCATCAAGAAATGACTGAGAAATATAAATCTTTTCCAATTTTCTGTTGTTAAATAAGAATTTCACTAAACCATACATACACACTAAACTTGACAATGTTGAATTTAAAGAAGGAAGTTATAAGAAGCTCAAAACAAGAAATTTAGGTTTATTAATTTAAAGATTTAGAATTTGGTAATAAAATCCAACTGTATTAGAGGCACAGGTGCATAAGATGTTTTAATTGCAGAATTTTCTTCAGCTGGCATACTGGCACCCCTAATAAACTAAGATTTGACATTAGCCATTGTACAGTGCCAATATATGAATGTCTATGGAACATATATGGCAGAGACAATCCTGTACAACAGCATAATTATATGTAACAATAATTATGTGACACATCGAACACAGTTATTAGCACATCGATGGTCCCATGCAATATATGCCAGGTCTATGCAAGCATTAATTGGAACTACATCAATTTGCATATATATGTGTGTGAGCTTGATGAAAGAAAGCGAAATGTTCATTAGATGAATTGCATGTGTGTGTGTATGATTGCATGTTATACTTGTGGGACCTTATATTTAGTTTGATTTGCAGTGGAGTCTGCCAATATTAAAATTTATTAATATAGCAGTTATAATCATTAATTTGCGCTCCTATAATGTTACTGAATTTGCATTTGCTAGCATCAGAACCTGCAGTATAATACAATAAGGTCACTCACTGTTCATTTCATCTCCCTTTATGTAGGAATGTCTGGATATTAATGCAAGTGCTGTTCATTTCATCTCCCTATATGTGCAAATGTCTGGATATTACACCATTTATTTCATCTCCCTATGTACGAATGTCTGGATAATGAGTGTCTACCCCGACTTCTGGCCCTCACTGGACGTCACCTTGCTATGTCTTTCTTGTGTTCCAGATATATTGGTCTATTCTGATCTGTCACTGTGGTTTACACACATACGGTTTTGTGATTCCCAAAATGATAAATCTATAACTTTGGACAAAATTGTTGAGACACATTGTAGAATATGTTGCTTAATTTCTATGATAATCTCTTTTGAGATGATTAGCCTGACGATTGGCTCAACCCCCGCTCCCCCATCCAATGTTGTGTCCCAAGGAAAATGTGATGTGAATAGCGATTTAATATTATCTCCAACATTTAACAGGAGTATGGGGTGTCCCAATGACCAGTTTGTGAAACTCTGACAGGATTTCTAACTGTTTAATAGTCATATGCACAGATCTATGTCTTTGATGCCGCAAAATCTTTGAACTGACGGCGCTGACCTTTTATTTGAGTTGATTGCCTTTGGTTAGCTTCATATTGATTTAAAGGTTTGTTGTGTTCAGTTAATTAACTCTGCATCTTCATCAAATGAAGGTCTGACAAATTTCTGTCATGTCAGATATGACAAGAGGAATATGGTCTGTACTACTGTACTCTGTATGAACAACTTTAATTGTGTTCATTACGAATCATTAGTGACCGTACAGATGACAAGGATTTTTACATTTTGTTTGGTGTGGAACACAGTATTAAGGGTAAAGGCTTGTTCATGATACACATGTAATTTAATGCACAACTGTTAATTATTAAACTATTCACCACATAAACATTTTGAAATTGAAGTAAAATTGAACAGTCTTTGGTCATGTTTCTTACATTATGTCCAATGTGAACTGTAATCTAAATCATAACGGAATTGTAGGCAATTTTTCACCAAAACATAATTATGATGTGTCTTCATTGGTCAACTTTTGTCTTTGTCAAAATAGTGGAATGCATGTGGAGGTAAAGAAGCATGCACAAAACCACCCACTTCGCCAGTTATTTTCCGATAGGTGTGTTGTTTCATGGGATAACTGCAACTTTCCGATAGGCCCTATCCACCTATCGGTTTATTAGGTTATGGTTTGTTATTGTTTAGGTTAGGGTAGGTGTTTAGCTTGGAGTACTTCAAACAATGAAATTTTGTATCATGCATGTGGATGTAAAGAAGCATGCCCAAAACTTGTCAATGCCCAATAGTGAGCTATTTTTTATATAAACTTTGCAAGAGCAGTGCATTATAGGTGTCATTATTTGTCGGGATGTATGGCAAGCCATTTAACATATTTACCTTTCTATTATACTTACATTGCTTATATTTTGCTTAATACTTAAATAAAATGCATTTTTACTTAGAATAGCATTTTATTTTATATTTGTATTTTACATAAGTCTAAATCATAAA
>JAODAF010649982.1:0-12832 GCA_027574765.1 Molpadia intermedia
TAATTTTAAAGCAACTCGGACTTGGCTCGGACTTGGACTTGCTGGACTCGACTACATCTCTGTATCATACCAATAAAAGTACTGGGGATTTTGCTGTACGGGTAACTGGTTTCTTAGTATAAACATTTTCCACTAAGCATCTAACTTGGCTTTGCAGAGAAGTTTGCACTACCTGAATTTGTATCGTGTATACTATTAAAAGAAAGGATTGATAAATATATACAATATATTTTGGGTGGACTCGACTGGACTCCGCGCCAAGTATCAGTTCACAGCAACCGAGTCCGAGCCAAGTCCGACAGAAAGCTTACTCGCGTCATCCAACTCATGCTAAATAGATGGTATGTTCATAAACGTCCAGTCAGGAGATTCGCGTTTCGCTTCGCGTGGTAGTTGAAATCTAATGATGTACGTACGGTCCCGGGGTCGGTCACCCGTCAGAGGTAGTGGGTCTTTCTCCGGGCAGCGTCCGGTTCTCCTCCCACACCGCCCCGAGGTTGCCATGGCAAATTTGGCAACCAGTCGACCGAAGAGGTTGGCTACGCGCCATGTAAAGCACCCCTCCGGTGGAAACACTAACATACCTTTCTTGACTAGATGGCCAGAGGTGAGAAGAGAGTTTGCAACCACGTATACAATCATGCAACCTCTAAAACATGGTTGGTTTGAGTAGACGACCTCAACATTTCAGCTTCAAGAAAAAATAACGTCTAAAGCTGTTTTACAATTCTACAATTGCATATGTTTATAATTTAATTTCTAACCAAATATGCCGCTGATAATATTATATTCTTGGGTTAGGATGTCCTTTACTACTTTTGACTTTAATCATCAGATGATTGGGTGATCCTTATGGGTAGAAATTAGTTTGGAATATCACATAGCTAACTTTATAATGCCTTGTTGGGATTATAAGTAATTAAATTAATTTATATTTTAAAACTGTGTAATAAAATGGAGAAACTGACGGACTGTGTATTTCGTTGTTCGAAAAGAAATAAAAGAGACAATGCAATGAAAAAAGAAGAAACACAAAACTCATAACTGTATGTTGATTGTTACTTAGGCTACTATTAGTACTATCAATCATGAATATCACCCAGTTTAACGCTTCATCTGGTAGTGGCGCATCATTACCACATACGCCGACACTGGTGAGAGCGGTGGTTGGTGGCATACATTCATAACTTTAATGTTAAGTAAGGAGTAGGGTGCAGTATAACATTAAAATAAAGGATCACATTCTAAAGAGGAATAAAGTATATTTTACTCCTTAAATGCCCATCATCATACATCATCTATCTCTGTTTTTTCATCGCTCTGTAATCCGGTTTTGGGTTGGTTTCCTTGACATATTTATACGATATAGTGTATACTCCACTTACGTGTTCCTACCCATATAATAGTAACAATTTATAATTTCAAATAACATATAACAATTAAGCGCAAGCTATAGCTATGCATTTTAGCGTATCTCTGGGCTTTCATTTGGAGAAAATCTTCGATGGGTTTCGCCAACAAGGGCACTTTCTCTGAGCGTCAACTAGGGGTTCCCATGGCCACGAACAAGGATTTGTTTTTGGACCTTACCAGAAGTCTCAAGCATGTATCAAACAAATGAGACATACAATTAGTGAAGTTTGCTTGCAGCTCGCTATTGTTTATTTTAAAGTCATTCGATAACCGTAATAAGTAACTACGTATATGTATAATTTGGATTGTATCACTGAACTCAGATCAAGGAAGTGTTATGTCATACCTGCTGTGCAAACGTCATTAAAATGATGACACTTTCTTCACCTGATCACTCAATATTTTCAGCCCGGTCACATGGCCTAAGTGTTAAGACATATGTGCATTTTAATCCATATTTAAATCATAGTTGGCGCTTTGCCTACGGATAATCAATTTAAGTTTGTGCTTTTTTGCGAGCATCAGTGAATGGAAATACGCCAGCAATAATAATGGTCTATTATTTGGCGAAATGCTCGGCTACAGGGAACTCAATGATATTTTTGCAAATGATGGATTTGTGGTTATTGAGGCGGATACGGAACTTTGTTTGAGTTTCCCTAATGTAGGGCATTGTTGGCAGAGAAACAGATATATTACATTAGAAGGGATTGAAGGGATCTGGTGTAAGGTTGATCTCCAAAAGAGGATGATAATCGAAATGTTGGCACCTTTTACAGCGGCTGTTGCCACAAGGTGTGTTGCATGTGGAATTCTTAGTCTCTTCTTGATATTAGTGTGGACGTGTATATAGGTTACGGTTGAGTTGGGGTTTGCTTCAGGGCAGTAACAGAGGGTTCCTTAAACAAACCATGGATGGAGGGGTCAATAGAGAAGGTATGCCAGGAGCCTTAATCTGCTTAAGATGATTGGGTAATATATGGCGAAACGTAACAACAATCGGTATTCTAGTGCTTTGGGATTACTCTGGTATGTAAATAGACCATCTCGATCAATATTCCAAACTTTTATAAAATAAATGGCTATTAGTTTAAAAGGATAACCTTTGTCCAGCAAGTTTCCTTACCTGGTCGTCTTTGTGCTGTGACTGGTCTTTACTACCAGATCTGTGGATTATTTGATATGGAGTAGATAAACACTGTATAGGTATTATAGTATAAGTTCAATGTCCCTAATATAGACAAGAATAACAAAGAAGACTATCTGAGATTTTGAAACTTGACTTCATAGTGAACCTGGTGGTAGGGTGACATGACTTAGTACAGAGCTCGTCAATACGTGCGACCAATTATAACAATATCGTCGATATAACGATCATAGAACAGGCGTTTGCTTGGACAATAACTGAATTTAGGCTGTAAGAAACAGGGGAACTCTTGGTACCCATGGCCGTGCCACTGACTTAATGGTAGAAATTGTCTTGAACAAAAATAGTTTAATAGTCGACATATAATCCTTTAAGGTTTTACAAATTACTACTAATTGTTATTTATGATTATTTAACAAAGAATTACAGACTGTAGAAGGTGTGTAGGCGAGATTAGGACAATAAATGATTATATGTAAAAGTGTGTAGACGAGATTAATACAACATATTCTTCTATTCAGGAAGCTAAATCAAAATCGTTCTAATAAAGCTTGATTCGTTCTGTAAATCATTGGATTTGAAATGAGATTTCAGAATGTTAAGTATCCCTGTATGTCTCTAATGTATCTCGTTGCTCGTAAAATTCACGTTTATCACTCAACCACAACTGACTACTGTATATCTTTCATGACTTATACGAGCTCTAGGCAACTTTCCTTGAACATATAAACAAAAAAAGTAAAACACACAAGCATAAAGAAAGTTGCTGCTGACGAAATTATTATGACATTGAGTAAGACCAACTAGTGTATAAGTAGAATAAAACAAGAATTGATAAAAACCGGAAAACTATTTTTTAGATAGTATAGCGTGTTCTCCGTTATATTTGACATTCCTGCCGCTGATAGGTAGATTGTTTAAACCAAAATAGAAAGTGCACATCTTGATGTTTTCTTTATTAAACAGTGACAACATTTAAACATCAACAGCTACAAATACAATGTGTTTATCTTATTGTATGTTACTTTTACGATCATACCCAATGTTTCGCACTGAGCAAGGACAACGACACGACGACTCGAGTAAGTCATTCATATTATAGTGTTGGGGTGTGTGTGTGAGATACGGACACAGCCGTGGAACAGTAAAAATATGCGATATTTTGCAAAGATTTTAAAAGGGTGAAGGGAAATATGCAGCCTATTTTGATTTTCTTACAATGACATGTACGGTGTAAAACAGCAAAGCGAACACAGGCATTAACACATATTGTACGATGCCATGGCTGCATCAAACTGTAACATAGGCGGAACGTCAATGGTATACTGTACCTAATTTAACCATTACAGTTGTTTTTTGTTTGTTCTTTGTGCAAAGATACTTATTAAATGAATGCAATATCAGTATTTCGTCTTGTAGTCACGCCATTGGGTTCAGTATTTACGGTATACAGTACAGTACTGACTGATGTATATGTAAGTGCCATGAACCTTTGGTTTAGTGTTAGTTATGCAACCAACGGGTAATCGCAGTCGGGTACCCGGGTAAGAAATTTGTACGCAGTGTTAACACTAGTTTTGAGAGGTGTCTAAATTGGATACAAATTTCCTACCCAGGTACCCGACTACGATTGTTGTATTGTAACATTGTATACTCATGTAATGACCTAATGGACTATATGAAATAATAAATACTGATATTGCATTTCCGAATCTTTACACAAAATTTAACCAACAACCAAAAAACAACAAAATTAAATCTGGTTTATTTGAAATATCAGTTTTTATCACCCAGGCAGGATTTACAATCAAACAACATTTCTGCTTTTCAGAAAGTCTTTGGGGATGCAGATGAAAAGATTCAGGGAAAAAAGAACAAAGTGGTATATATTTTGAAATCATTAAATTAATTTAGAACCCCCCCCCCCCTAAAAAAAAAAAAAAAAAAAAAAACGATGGTGAGTCTGCTCATAGTAAACTTCCAAATCCAAATAATTTCAAATTCAAATTACATTTAATGCTCATCAATACTCATCAATGCTTATTAATGCAGATCTAGATGGACGCTGTAACGTGTACTTTTTGGCATTGATGAGGGTTCAGACTATGTACCACATGTACCCCTGTTTTGTTTCTTTCTCTTTTGTTCTCTTCAGGTACATTCAGTCTGTACTGAAGACAATGGCAATGCGCAGGTAGAGGGAAGGCTTCAACATCAGTGACAGGGTTGCCACTGAGTTATTATACAATTTCCAGATAATAGTAAATGAAAAACTATTAAACACTCGTAAGCTTAATCACTTCCAAGATCACTTCTTAATCACTATAAGACTTTTATATTTACTTATACTGCTGAACGTACCCGTAACAATATACACCTTGAAATTTGAGTACTATTGTTTGTCTATATATTTTGCCTGGCAGTGTCTGTTAATTAAGGTCAGGCAGTGGGTGATGGTGTATGTTAAAATATTCTCATACAATATTTCTGCATAAACTCTATTGTCGGACAAAAGTGGACCACTATGCCGGTAGTGTTATGCCATTAAAGATCGACCAGCAGTCAACACGAAAATCCGTTAACTACTGTATACAGACAGACTTCCTGCATCTAGCTGTTACGCAATCTATTTACTGAATATGCCATTCAATACCACCAAAAAAACACATTTAATATGAATGATACCACCACATTCAGTCAGTTGATAGTTTACCCCAGTCTTAAAAAAACCCTGTAAATATCTATGGAAATACATTAGTACTACACCTGTTAAGGTCAGTCAATACCTGTTAAGACCATGGTTAACTTAATACTAGTCACTAAGAATGACCTGTTAGGATATTTGACATGATTTGATATAGACCGTGTGAAAATGAATATTTATTATTTCTATTGTCTGGCCAAATATTTGTTTTATATGGATTTTGTATACCTGGCTATAAAAAGACAATCTATATAAAACCATGTTACCTTTTATATGGACCATATAAAGGCAATCCGTGTAAAAAATCATATAATTTATACGGCACTTCTTTATATAAAATTTGATAAGGCCCATATCAAACTTTATATTATATATGGCCAAAACTTTATCATATTCAATATGATTTTGTATCTGGCCCAGATATGGAATTCATATATGTAAAGAAAATCCATATACATATTTATATAGACCATATAAAGGAAATCCATATAAAATTAATATTAAACTTTATATGTAATTTGTGTGAAAATTTATTTATAGTATGGCCCATATAACATTTGATATATATGGTCCGTATCAAACTTGATTGATATAAAACTTTATATATAATATTATTATATGTAATAATATTTTGCGACGTTGTCCTTCTGGACAATTCATATAAAAGCATAAAACTATTTATATGGCTTTCACTGTTATTTACTTAAATATTAAGTTTGTGATAGTATACCTGAGCCTAGCCTGCTTCACCATACATGATAGTATAGATAGATATGTATTAGTAAGTTGGTGTGGTGTAATAGAGACAATCTGGTCAAGCCAGCTTGTGAGAAGACCTGATTAGCGAAACGGTTTTGTGTGTGCACGCAAATGTAATTTATACCAATGAATCTGACATACATGTAGACGCAGAAAGTGATCTTGTGATTACAATATGTTATTGCATGTTAAATAGACTTACTGACAGCCTTTACTTAACTTTATGTTACCCAGGCTAAATCCAAGAAAGATATTGCATTATCTCAAACAATATATTATGGGAAGACTCTAATTAAATAAAATATTTAGCCTGCAGGCACTGCTAGATAATATCCTATGGTACATTAAACGGCATTTCCTTGTGTTCACTTAAACTTTCAGGCTATTAAATTTCCAGAGGCAGAATGGTTGAAATTACAGACTGAAAATGGTCATCATTTAGATCAATACAAAACACAGAGGATTCAAGTTTACCTATTCTATTTTATGATTTATAATTCGACACTTCGAAAACCAATTGATATGGTTTACGGTGATATAGATTACTCTATGAAATATACTAGTTTGTTTGGTAAACCGATTACTGACCGGTTTCACAACCAATAAAAGTAAAGTTTATTTTTTTACCTTACCATTTTCAAGTAACGACTTGGGAGTTGGATTAAAACTGTAATATTAAACAACTGCTTGCGTAGGTTTCGCTTCAAAATGTTGTTAAAATTCCCCTGCATTATTAAGCTTTTTTACCGATTATTTTAAAGATCAGGGTCTTCCCTTCATATAAAAGAAAAACAATTGTTCATAGTTCACCAAATATGCCAAATGGCACTATCGCTGATTCGTCATCTCCACGCTCCTCTCCACGACATATACACTTTATCATAACTATAACACTATAGAGACTAGGACGTTGGAACAATATACCCACTGCCTGATGGTTATTTATTAACCTTGGAATAATTATCACATTAGTAAATATGAAACTAAAGGAATAATTATCACATTAGTAAATATGAAACTAAAGGAATAATTATCACATTAGTATATTTGAAACTAAAGCTAAACATCACCTCATAAATGAATATATTGGTATTAGTATCAAGTCTTGAGATTACAATCATTCTATACTATAAGATTATATTGTCATAACAATAAGTTTTCTTTTCTAAATCAGTACCTTAGACCGCAGAGAATTTATCATCTCGAAGATCGTAGCCAATGGGTGAGGGGATGGGGAATATTCTTCTTCCCCGCTGTGGCCGAATTTTCATGTTTTCAAGTATCTTTACAATTGTGAAGACGTGTGTGCAGTCTGCTCGTCATAGGGTCAGCCAGGTCACTTGTTCAAGGGTTATATGAGTCGCTGCCTCCATTGTGTCACATACTCCCTCGTAATAGTAATATGACGTTCGGTGCGCCACAGGGTCCTAGAGAGGGAGATTTAAAAGAATAGATACCAATAATGGTGGTAACAGCCCTAAGGAACTATGTGAACAAAAAACATGATTATTGCCAGGTCTGTGCTCTATGGTGGGCCTTTATTTAATGTGAGGTCCTTAAATTATGATTCCTCATTGAAACTGCTACAGATGGGTTTTTTTACATGCCATACATAACTTGGCGTATATATCTTCTGGATTGTGTACAACTGGGTGCTTGCACCCACTTTAATTGCCCTTTTCTTTATATAATTCTCAGAATAGTTGCCCAACTTGCCCAGGTCGTTGCAAACCCTCCAGGTAGGTTTCCTGCTCAATCTCGTTATTTTAATGTATAACATACCGTGCTGCATATCTTATTATGTGTCATGTTCATCTTTCATCAATTCATTGTAATAATTCAGTAAACCTCTTTAAATATTATTTGTCATGTATTAATTATTAAAACAAACATGAAAATATATAAAATTCGTTTAAAGGAGAAGAAGGCTCCTCAAACTCCCTGGAAGGTAGGGTTGAATTTTCATCTGGAGAGACGTCGTCTACCCTAAAAGTATGCATGTTTCATAAAGAGACATGTCAGTGATTCGTTTGAATGAATATAGGTAACATAGTCCTATAGAAAGAGGTTGTTTCAAATTCACTATTATTGTGTATAAATCGATACCCCTGCTTACGTTACAGTTCTAAAATCACCAGAAGAGCACGAATTCTTGATCGTCAAGAGAACAAACATATGAAGATTGTCAGACAAATCGATAATATGTTAAAAGATCGAATGCTATAAAACCACCAAATCAATTAAATGTATGTAATAATCAACATAGAGACATTATTAACTTACAATATATGTTACCTCACGATTCACATGACAGAAACTTTCTACAATCATATGACAGTTTCCAAATTTAATTAATAGCGTGAATTATTTCAAACCAATAAATGTCATTGCATTGATTTCAGGTTTTCTGCATTAACAAGTCGACTACAGACAATCGATTATCTCCGTAGAGCCGGTTAGGTTAAATTAACCAATAAATTTTAATACCCTCTTACCGTCGCCATCAAAATAGGCTTGTACGTTATTTATTAACTTTACCATGCATTTGTGTTGTCGTATGCAATATACATCACCGAAATACAATTAGTTTGGACAATTATATCTTTCATTGTGATGTTTGTATGTTATGTGGGTATATGGTTTATGGTACACACCTGTATCTAGTTATACGCATGCGCGTGGATAGTAAGCATGTTCTGTGTAGAACGAACGTGTATGCAAATTGAGCTAAATCAACTGTTCGAGTGAGGGAAGGTTCTTTCGTACACGCGTCAAGTCTAGTCAATTCACATCTCATACAGACGTATTCCGCGCCGCGGTGTTAATCACAGTCACGTTGCATATGGTGGTATTGTATGCGGAATAAATACTGAATTTCAAATATTCTCAGCTCCTGGTGATTAACTAACAAGTCCCCGATCTTAACAACTTGTTGGATACGTAGGTTTGAAATTATATCTCGGAATTATGGCGGATTCAAAAAGTAAACAAAAATCTTTCATTGCGAGGTTCAAAGATATTAATAGACTGACGGCGGACGATTTTCTTCGAGTTTGGGAACATTATGACGCAGACGGTAAGATTTTGTTCTTTAATTTTGTCATAAATCGAGAGAAAAAATATCATTTTATTTTATTAATTAAAATTTTCTTTATGGGTAGTCTGTATTGTACTATTTTTTCTCCATTGCATTTACATGTTTAAATCGATTTGGGGATTTTTTTTCTAAAACGGTAAAAACTGAAAGAGAAAAGACGATTTAAGCATATGCTTATAGTTGTTTACAAATTAAATTGAAATAGAGTTAGTAACAAAGGAAAAATCATTTCATTGTCAATAAATAAGTAACAACCATTTAGATCTCAGAGATGTTGTGAATTATTGCTTTGATTCAATAAGCAATTAAAGATATGTACCAGTGTAGCTTAATGTTAATAAAATAAAAAGGTTAATGATTAGGTGGATGTGCGTAGCCTGAAAGAGTACCTGGAACCGAATTTTACGGAACCGTCTGTTTACACGCTTCGTTCACTTGTAGTCGAGTGTTGAGTTTGGGTACCCTTTTCTATGGTATCGTGCTCAAACTGTCCCCGCTATAATAAATAGTGATGACAATTTCTGAAATATTGGTTAGGCTAATTTACATAGAAACCTGGTACATCAGTTGAGTGTTTTGCAGCACACATGCTCTCCCGAAAGCCATGTGATCTAAAGGGTTTGACTTGAGCTGTTTCTAACTAGTGATAATCGGTTCATTATATTGTGCGTGGTGTCAAACCGACAGCAACGAACGAGGTGCTTCCGGCCCTTTCGTAGTCAAGCCATACTTTATCGGATAAAAATGTTAATAATATCGATTATTCCCCATCTGCCTATTAACATAAGAACACTTATCAAGAAGAGAATGCAAATTATAAACCCATGATCAAATATATTCCTAACCGGGATCTAATCAAATCAAATTAATTTCGCTTTAGTGTTGAAATTGTAGTTTTATTTGGTGGATACACCTTAATATTCAAATGTCAACTCAGATTCGAGAGATGTGATGACACAAATTGACGATGTTTAGAATTACATACACGACGAGAATTGCTTTGGGATGTATCCCTCACACCAATAATCCAATTTCAAACATGCTGGTATTAATTCTTCTCAGGAGGTTAGTGAAACAGGACATCATCCCCTGGTGAAATCTACCGTGTTTTGTGCATGCAACATTTTACACGTTATATAGTATACACTGAACAAACACGCTCCAAACAGGTGTCGTTTTGGAAAGCCCTTTTCTGACTAGACTATTGCGCGATCTCACAAATAAAAACTATAACCTACTATAAATTGTAGAATGTCTTGAGTCTCATGTCAAATGTGTACTGATTTGTATACATCTACTGCGAGCGTATCAATTTAGTATGGTAGCTATGTAGCTAAGTGAACAATTATTAGGAACTGTCGAAACCTATAAACAAAAATGTCATTTGACACAAAACACTTTGAATTCGAGCTCTTTATTTCGAGCGTAAGACTTAATTATCTCAATTACACACCAGATGTGGCATGTATCTGATGTTGCCAAGTGTCCGTGTAAGGTAAACGCAATACGTGAAATCTTTGAAGATTATTTTACCATCAGCAAATGTCTTTCGTTGGTTTTCGTCTCTTGTATCATATCAAACCAAGGTGAATTGACAGTGAATTGACAAGCAGACACGGCAAAGGGGTTTTGAGCAGAGAAGCTTATTATGATGGTTGATTCATTAATTATGTTCTAATGATGCTGTCAGTTTGTGCATTTTAGCTAATCACACATTGCTGCTAGTGCTAGGACAAGTGTAGTAGACCGGGTAGCCGCTAAGGTCAAAGGTTATTCTCTCCACGTTTCGTGGACGACTAACCTGGATTACAGATCAGCCCCATGTACCAATATTGAGGTTTATTGGAGATCGATGTCAAATCCTTAATGCCGATTGTAGATATATTTATTAACACCAGCATATCTATTTCTTGTATAGGTCTAATTAATGGGGGAAAGCAATGACATACACTACATAGTTAATCTTTATATTCGTGGTAGTTGAAGGCTGTAAACATGCGTGGGAAGCCGAATACGTTACTTGAAAATCGAGGCGGGAATATTCATTGGCATGCAGTGTCCGTAAAATCCTTTAGAGGTAATTCCGATGCTTTAGGTTGTGTGAATGCGTACATATACGTTGTTTATATGTTATAACAAGTGTAATCTGGCGTCGAAAGGCAAGGCAAACGATAAGTATGGAAGTACACGGTACCGCTATCTAATTTATTTCTTTCGTCATTAAATACATGCAACGTAAGTTTACTATATAAGAGCCACATTTCAGTTGAGACGCCTGATGTGTTGTTCGATGTGAGTTACCGTATGTATTAAACTCATTTCAGGTTAGAGGGAGTCCTAGGAGTTACCCCACAATATGAGTACCGGTATATATATTGATATACCGTACAGTACGGTTATATTGTTCTTCGTGTGCATAGTATAAAGGGGACACTTTTCATGAACAGAATACTGCCAAACATTCGACAACTGACTCCACTCGACGTTAAAAAAAGATAATTAAGTAAACATAATATGTAGGTCAATGTATAGATCACCGTACTGCAACATTTATATAACCACACACAAGCGTAAGGTACATTTACTGCCAGAACACCGTAGCGCAGTGACACATGTTTATGGTAACTCAAGTAACATCACAAAGAAAAACATTACGCATAATTTAACCAAACCTAGACAATAACATGGCAACAAGGCTATCGTGAATTACCCAAGAATGTATGTTGAATTAACACAATATGTGTGTAAAGCATGCCACATGATGATAGATGTGTGACCAATTCTGAGTGATTTAAAATAAGAGAATTCTCTACACAAACACCTACTGTATGCCAATTAAGCATGGAAGAGCTCCAACAATTCTACATTTATTGTTTTTAATACTTCTCTTTTGTGTTTCTTTCAATGTATATTTAAACTCAGAACCGCCTTACATATGTTACTCCCACTTGTCAATGACGTGTCAGCTGTGTTTAATTTACATTGCATTGATGTATATTAAGTTATAGAATACTCGGAAACCACTTTACACTAAGACAGATCTCTTATCGTAATTTATCACGGTGATCGTTGACATATGGTAGGCTACTATTTCCAGTATTACTAGACCACCAGCATGTTTTGTCGACGATATCTTAAACGATGGTCATACACATATAACATTACTTAGTGCTGTTATGTCGATGTCATTCAATACACTTTTCACTAGCCGGGTTGTTGGCATGTTAATGCGGTTGATGGAAGTGTGACTGAACAACAGTATGTTGTGAAGGCTGTGCAAGTTTGAAATTATCTAATAACACTACATGTCAGATATTATCAGTTTATGATGTGAATTACTATTTGTCTCGGAGCACTGCTCAGAGTTCGTACATTATACGTTATATCACTTTGCTCTGTAGGATATGGATGCCAATTGCAACATATTCACGATTTTAATCCTTCACTTTTCGTACAATCGTACCATCAGCATTTACGTGTTAGTATTGTATCATCAAACACTGACATACTCGAGTCATTAACCTTGAAGAAATGTGATGAATATTATCTATGTTGCAAGTACACGTGTCATGAAATTGGCTGAAAGCTCATGTGATTATCATATGCATCGCGCAAACATTCATTATTTTCGTTCAGATTGTTTCCACAACAGAATCGCTACTATTTAGTCATCACACTCTTACCTACCTACAGGGGTGCATGAACCGGGGGG
>JAODAF010650204.1:0-12824 GCA_027574765.1 Molpadia intermedia
TACCAAAAAAATTATAAAGGGGAGGGGGGCATCCCTTCCCCTTAGATCCCTACCCCATATTATTCGAGGCTAGACAGGTCCGTAACTCATTTTATCCCCCTCCCCTTTCGGAACCTGGCGCCGCCACTGGTGGAGTTACATATCCTTCTGCCGACTAACATTCCCATGATGTAAATACTTTGTTAAGGAATGTAATTTTTCATGATACCATAAAACAAAATTGGCAATGATACTCAGTTTCATAACGTTTGGACATTTCATTGTGTATATATTTAAGTGATATAAAATAAACAGAACACATATGTAGATATAATAAATGTCATTTCTGTCAATCCATGAAAATGCATTCCTGTCACCATAGACTATTTCAACAACACAGATTTCAAATACAAGACTGAAAGGTAAATCAATAATGAGAAATAGGAATGAAATTAAATTCGACCTCAAATATCGTAAAAAAGAGGATTCAACGATAACTGAAATAATTTTGAAATAATCTTTTTGATACCCCAAGTACGCTTTTGAGCTCCAAGCCTTCTATCTCATGATAGTGAAAACCACAGGATGCTCAATTCAAAAACTTGGAGCAGAAATCTGTATTGGTTTACTCTCCTCCTATGTTTGCATATAAGCTATCGTGGGTATTTCGAGTGCGTAAATTGTGCGTATAGGCTACTTTATATGGTCGTCATGGTTTGTTTTTGCCACAGTCGGCCCTGCTGGTTACCCACCCCAATTATGACAGCTGTGAATTAGAGAGCACAGCTGCAAAACCTTGATTGCCAAGGTTGTAGTTGGCCGCTATAACGGCCAAATTTGGAATTGTGGCATATACAATATTGCATTTTCATCAAACTTTCATTAGGACGAAGGATAAAAGTTTGGTCATGAAGTCAACCTCCTTTCTAACTTTATTTCCCCTTACATCCCCTCCCCATTTTCTCCAAAATTTCTTAGCACACTGTGGGTATAAATTTATAATATAAAAAAAAGTTGGTCAGAGGATGAAACAGAAGCTATTTTAACCCTTCCACGTAAGCCTCAATGTAAAAAACTTTTTTAGAGAACACATAGGGCTCGGCAAATGCTATATGCTCCTGAGGGCATAATATGAGTGAATCGGACAAAAGCCTGGACATAATCGGTTACACAAATTTTATTAAGTCATATTATCTATATTATAACAGTGAAGATTGCAAGTAAATCTGAGTTTTGCACTATAATATATATCCCATAATAGGACTTTTCTTGATTTGATCTTTGACCTCAAGTTTCCTCATATGGCACCTGCTTACCAACGAAAGTTAATCGGTGAAGTGGTTTAGGAGGAGTTTTCGCCGCAAACTGTTGTGCTAATGCACTCTCTCGCACACGCATACAGGGCCGATACAGGTGTGATTTACATACAGTCTGAGGACTCCATTGGAATTTCCTTCACACACACAACTACTATTTAACCCCTACTTCAAACTGGGGGTCCCCTGCATTAAGGGGGACTTTACAAGGGGGGATATCTAATGTGGCCCTACAACCGTTCCCATAGTAACTGATGATGTTATAAAGGGGTCCAATGGTCAACTGAGTACAGTATATATTTGTCCCATATGAGAAGATGAGATAATTAGAATCCAGAAATACATATTAAAGGGCGGGTATCTAGTCGAGACATAACCTTTGATGAAGCCAATTGTGGTGTTTTCCTACTACATTGCAGTTGGGCCGAATTGCAAGCATATATCCTGGAATCAATCAAAGGCCTTGAGCCCAGTGTAATGAGGCTCTGCTGAAAAGTGGATGACAGTTTCCCTTTATGTGTCCAAATGGTATGGGGTCATTTTAGTTGTTACGCTTGCGAATTCGTTCCTGCGTGATATTTCTCACCCTATCAGTAATAAAACATTGGAGAAACATTTGCATGCAATAATTGACACATCCACCAAATTTGATGAAACCCTAGTATTAAGTAGTGTGATATTATCTTTCGCATACTTCGTCTACATAACGTTTATGTGCAATACTTGCACAAACAAAAACACAAAAATAACTCCAGCTGTTCAAATATGTTCAAAAGAGTCTCTTTGTATAGTAATATAGTTGAGTCCAAAGTTTTACAAACTTAGTGAACGCTTAGAATATTGATATCCCGTATGTTTATTCAAACTTATTTAAGTTATACGAGACTGGCATTATGTTTGTATCATAATTTCACACGGTGGAACGTTGATTCTACATGTGCTCACCAAGTTCTAAAATCGGCTTAAAGACTTATCTAGATGGCGTAAATGCATTTTGAGATCGAAATCCTAGATTCGAATTCTGGTGGGTTGGCAAGTGACAGGGTTTCTGTTTTGCTCTCCATAATAAGTAGTAATAATAATTAAGTAAAAGCTTGCGGGATCTTTGGGGGCTAATTGTGTGTTTCATGTGCGCATCAACATTATAGCCACACGTGAGCTTACATACCCCCTGACTCGTATAGTATAATTGTGCTTCTTCTATGATCGAATTGCCGCTTGTAATTTGAGCTAAGCCTTATGATCCTCCCAGAAAAGCTTCCCGACTCGCATATTGTGCGTCTGCCTTGAATTGGAGTGTCTACCTTAGTACAAATGTAAGTAAGGCAGTTGATCTTACACCGTTAACCGCACAGCGGAGCTTCTCGATTCACCTATATATGAGTTTCTATCAATATGCGTTGGGGTTGCCCACCGATGCTTTTTGAGATCGCGCAAATATCTTCATGATCTTGGCAGGTATTTTGTTAACCATTTGAAACATTTAATTCGAACGTGGTCAATTTAACTCCCATCAAAATTCTAACTATAAGACATGGACTTCATATCTAATCGCTAATGAACATATTATTAATAACTGTACGCCTCCAATTCAATTTTACATATTTAAGTTTCCAATGTACGCCTCCCATAAAAAATAAAAAGATCGCTCATAGAAGAATCAAGTAGAACAATTGAAAAACAGAAGGTTATACCATATAGGAATTGTCCGGCATCTTTAGCAAGTAATGTGTAAACTACTAATTTTGAAACATTTATACCATCACTGTAATATACACAGAAATGCCTCGAACAGTGGGAAATGAAATGAGATGGTGAGTCAATATGATCATGCTCTTTGATGAGATGTTTGCGAAGTGGGCCAAGAAGTTGAAGAGTCATGGTATGTCTCGTACGTGGTAATATGATAATATTATAATAACTACCGGTATATATCAATTATATAAAAGAATAGTATAAACATAATAAATAATAATAAATTTCTAGATATAAACTTATTTTCGTTTTTTTTAAATATTTTGAATGATATTTTGTTATGAATGACAATGCTATTAACTTATTTTTTGTATTATTTTTTTTTATAGTTATAGAGTTTAATATTTCTGTTTTTGATATCTTCAGAATAATCTTATTTTCATTAAAACTTATTTTCTGTTTTTATGAAGTTGTAAACTTATATTTGTATTTGTTGTATTGTATTTGTTGTATTGTATTTGTTGTATTGTTTTTGTTCAACACATTTTGAAGAAACTTATTTTCTGTAGTTAATGTTTTCGAAATTATTATTATTATTATTAAATTTGCATTAAATACATCTCTTGTTGACTTATATACGTATAAATATATACACTATTAATTTACAAGCCATTACAATTTTTCACATAATGTTGAGAAGGGAATATAGATAATAGCATACCTTTATGGAATCATGAAAAAAGTTAATCAAATAACATAGGCAGTTCGCAAATTCCGTTTGGTACATGGCTAAAGGAAAACTTTTTTAGGCTTTTCAATATTAATCAGAAATTTAAATTTATATATAAATTCACCTTTTGCGGGAATAGATAAATTACGGTCTTTTAAATAATTGTAATATTTGAAATGCAAAATCAGAAAATTATAAGAATGCTTAGGACATATATCTTGTTTTGAAAATAAAAAATGCTTAGGATAGCTTGATAATTGAAAATTGAAATAAACTTACAACTCCAAAATAAATGTTCTAACCTTTCATCAAGTTCACCACAAAAGGTGCAACTTGGGTTTTCAACAATATCCATTTACTTAAAGAAATTATTTTGGTTAAAATTTTTTTGAATTATAAACTATTTTGAATTTTATCAAAACATTTTTACGGAGTAACAACGTTATAAATTTATTTTCATTGAAGTGTATAACTTGGATTTAAGCTTACCGACAAAAAGGTACAATATACAAGCGTAAGTTTTCCTTGATAAAATATTTGTTTGGATTCAAAATAACTTGAAAATATTAAATACAGAAAATAATTATTTTTACCTAAGACTAAAAAGTTTGTTTTATAACTTAGTAATTACCGACTGCAACACCCAACCAAAGACTTATATATTTACTTCTAGTTATGTATTAGACTGCGAGCAAATGTGTGTTTTGATAGACAGCTATCGCTACTAACCAGGATTTTCTCGATAAATTCCAAACCTCTTATAATTCTATTATTTTTTCATTATTCATTGCAAGTATATATTACCTGTTAAATTGTTTGGTTGAATAGGGTGAATCGCAATTTAATATTATATTACTTTATATGCAAATAATGTTTTATATGATTTCTTAAAAAAAATGTTTTGATTAAATTAATTTCGAAAACATTAAATACAAAAAATAATTTTATCACTTTTTACTTTCTTTTTTCAAGTGTTGAACAAAAACAACAAAAAATACAAAAGATAAGTTATAACTTCATAAAAACCGAAAATAAGTGTCAATTAAAATAAATTGTTAAGTTGACAATTCGTAAAAAAATATTTTGAAGACCGAAAGTAAACTCTATTACTTGTATCCAAAAAAATATTTTGAAACAGAAATTAAATTTATAACTTTTCAATTCGTAAAATATTGTCTGACAAAATATAATTTTGAAACTATCAAAAACTGAGAATAATCTTTTTACCTTCGTACAAAAAAGTTTTGATAAAATATAATTTGAAAAAGTAACATATACAAAAATAAGTTTATAACATTGCCATTCATAACCAAAAAATGATTCAAAACATCAAAAACAGAAAATAAGTTTCTAACTATTTTCACTGTTTCACTTCATAAAATCATTCAAATATTGATATTAAGTCAAGTTTCTCTTAAAAGTACTATTATTTTATATAGTTGATATATTGTTAGTATTTCCATCTATAGCGTGCGAAGCATACCATATGACTCTTCAACTACTTGGCCCCTTCGCAAACATCCCAACAAAAGAGTAGGATCGTATTGACTCACCATCCCATTTCAATAATTTCCCACTCTTCCAGGCATTTCTCTGCATATTGCGGTGCTGGTATACATGTTTGAAGGTTTATAGTTTACATATTCCCGCTAAAGATACCAGATAATTCCATGAGCGATCTTACCAATATTTATGGGAGGTACATTGGAAACTTAACCATGCTTGGGTCAAGAATCACTATTCAATATTGACAAAATATCTGCAAATAAATCAAATTTCTTTCATTGTATCTCATTGCCCAATTAGGTAAAATGGTATGGGTATGCAATTAGATATAATTGACTGGAAAATATGCAATATTTTCTTTATAAATCAAATGGTACACATTTGGGGGATTCTCATTCATTTATATATAAAGTTATTATAAATATCGCCAAATCTGTTGGGATTGTCTGCAGTCCTGTTTATTGTCATCTTATGTTCATTATTGAGGGGTTATTAGTGGAACGTTGCTTCGTGGTACCGATGATGACTGAAAAGATTATGATAATTCTAAATCTCATGATTATTAGGGCTTAACGTACAATTCATAATAAGTTGATATATTTTTCCTGTATAGTTTATTCAAATATTGGTAGTATGTCTATATTGATATTCATGAGTAACACTTTGTATGATAACCATACGTTGTAGCTAGATGACCATTATTGTTAAGATATACGGAATATTAATGAGAGGGTGGGCTTAACATAATATTTTTAAACGGGCAGTGAAGCAAATAGTGAGGAACATACTTAGCATCTAACATCACACGTAACATTTACTTAGCACTTAACATGATAGCACATATGTTTCTGTCAAGAACACTATAACCATTGGGCCTAACATATTCAAAGTCAATTTGACAGCTCATCATTTACACCTGTGTTTAGGCTGCTCTTGATATCATGAAACCAGTAATACGTATGATTTAGCATTGAAAACTGACTGAACGAAACGTGTGTTTGGTTTAATTCAATCAAATTATCAAGTGTGGCAACTATCCCACATTTAGATCTAAAGTTACCAAAACATTGTTTAGAAATCTTCTTTATCCTTAATCACTAAGAACGAAGTTAATAGTATGACATAGATGTAACATGTCATTTTCAAGTTAATATTTAGGACGTAATTTAAATTAATGTAGGTATAATACACAATGCAAATGTTTGCACTTTGTATTTTCAAAGTGGCAAAGAGAAGTTACACCCGCGTAAACTACATCCTCTGACTTTCGCATTCAATATGACACAAAACATATAAAGCATGGTCCCACAAGTTTTAAACCGTTCCTATATATAATATTATTACTGAGATTCTCGAGTAAATACTTTGGGTGCAAACAACACATGAATCCTAATATATGATTTAATGTTCAATGTGATAATAATAAATTCAATAATCACAACGTATGCGCGATAGCAGTTGAATTTGAAAAATTAAAATTTAACTATCATAGAGAACTAATAATGAGTAAATTTGAAAGAAGAGCATAGGAGCTAAAGAATGGAAACTACTAACCTTTAACCACCTAAGCTGGTAGTGGATTTATGCTTTTTCAAAATTACACAAAATAATTTCAAACATTTTCACTAAAACGGTTTGGAGCAGGACCAGTCAAAAATCATTCGATACATCCTTTCGTCAATAATATGTTATGCATGAATTTATGACACAATGAAGTTATTGGTTTGCTCTAGAGATATATCTATCTCGCAACGTATTTCAGTATTAAATAAATATTATTATTATGATTAAGTATATTCTACTTTTGTCAGAAGTGTTAATTTTCATGAAACAAGCCATAACTTATTGTTTCCTACGAGACAACATATGACTGTATATATTTTAGTGTATTAGATAAATTTTAGGTTTGAGTTGTATATTGTGAGGATACACATTAACACTCATATGCCATTAAAATAAGCATTATAAATAAAAAATCTAAATAAAACTTTGACTTTTTAAACTGAATCGTCAGAATATGAGCCGTGGCGTCAATTACTGTAACACATGGCTCTGTGTTGGCTGTCTAAAGATAGTTTATGCAGTTTACTCCCGTGGCATGTGTTTTGGTTTTATAAATACTGTGTAATCGTTTATCACATTAAGTCAAGATAAACTATAATTGTGTATCTTGATATTAATTTAATAATTAGTGCGCTGGAGACTGAATACCAATTCGAGACATATTTCGCCTTTATGTGTAGGTCAGGCGTATTACGGTTAATTTTTCGCCACTAAGGGCACAACGATCAGGTCGTAACATATGTCACGTTACTACAGTCTTATATGCTGAGCACAAAGCGAGGGCAGCTGGTTCCATTTTTAAAGTCTTTGGTATACTTCGGCCGCATATTACATTATATAAACATGTGTTCATATAAGCCATATATGTAAAGTTATGTTAATGTTTGGGAGTTAATCCTAGACTTACCGATTTACAGAAGTTTCCGCCTTCCACATGCTGTCAGCCAAACCTCTTTCTCTGTTCTTACTTTGAACCTTCTTTTGAGGCACAATAACTCTATGTAGTGGCGCCATCAACAAAAGTAGCAATCCAATCGAACACAAGGGGATAATTACTTTCCAATAGTTTAGAGTGACAGCGACCAATTTCATCACTGACCTCTTTGAGCCTTTCATTATGCCCATTTGTTTCAAATTTCAGTAGCAATTATATAAAATCTCAAATGCTTAGCCTACCTACCGATGATAGTTTCCGTACAATGCTCATAGGCCACAATAAATACTGAACTGTGTCAAGTATATGTATATAATATGTTTGGTCGAGTCCGTATAAAAGTAGGGATTACTGCAGTTGTATCCATTAAAACATTTGATTGCATTGTAGTATTAACCGTCGGTATTTTATATGGCCATAAATATATATTGCTTTCCTATATTACACATAGGTATATTTGCATTACGTTGCATTACGTTATTATAGCTACTGGATTAGAGGATCTCGGCGAGCATACGAACAGAGAGTTTCTTGTTTGTTCAAAAATGTAATCGTTTTCTAGCCCTAACAATCGGCTCCCAACTTGTGAACTCCTGAAAAATATAAAATCATAAAAAACGTTAAAGCCTAAACTTATATATATGATATGAAGTGGTCCAGGCCTGCGACAATGTCAGAGGCGTGCTATAATTATACACTCTCTGAATCATTGTGCTCATTTTGAGTTACAAAGGTCATCAAGGAGAAGGTTGATAGAAAAAATATAGAGCTTACTTAAGTTAAAGAGTAAATCAGGTCAAAGAAGTTTTATTTCAATTTTATTGTTAACTTTCATATTGTTAAACATGTGACTAAATTTCTTCATACACAAATTCAGTGATTACTGCATTCCTTAAAGAAATAATGTTGTTATGTTGTACGGTACTGCATATTGATCACTGGGTGAGAAGTCAAATTTAGGCATAGTTATTTAAATTTTAAAGCATGATGATTTTGTCCTACACAAACTGAACACTTGACAAATCCGCATTTACACGATACGACAACATCGTTGACAATTTAGTCGCATGCGATTTTTCATGCGATTTTGTCGTTAGATATATATATGGCCATATCGTTGTCGTATCAAAACTGTCACTTGCAACCTTGTCGCAACGATTTCTACATATAAGTGTCTCAGATTTGTTCGCCTTGTGTAAATGCAACTCAAGTCTACTTTTGTCGCGCGCGACCTTGTCGCGTGAAGTTTAACAATTTCGAACTTTTGCGAGTTTTAGAAACCGTAGCAACTAGTGACCACAACATGGCGGATAACGAAACAGCAACATGAGCTTTAATCGACGATAAAAATAAATGGGATAAAATTCAGTAAGTAGTGAACATGTGAAATTATGTATTTTGTTGTCAATCACTGATTTTAAAAAGAAATTCATCACAAAATGAATACACGCTATAAAACTCTCTAAAATAAATAGACCTTACCGTACCTAAATGCGGGGGCCTATATGCTCTAGCACTGCGTCTATACTAGCCCTATACCTACACGCATAGGAATAGGAGTAGTAGGACGCCGATATTGTTTAGACGGAGGACGACAAAATAGGACATAGAGAAGTGACCGAAATGTTGCATAATCTACCCAAAAATACAGATCATGAGAAGCCTTGCATCCTACGCCTATCATCATCAGATCATACACGACACACCAACCTAGGCCTTGACTCTGATATGGTTAACCGGCTTGCCACCAACATAATATTTGCAATCACTTAACATCAATTATTAAAATAAATGAATAAATCCGGTTGTAAATAAACTAATAAAGAAATGCCTAATAATTGGTTAAAAGCCATGACGTCTCTGACGAAAGGGGGCAGACGACTTGAACCAGAGTGAGGCCTAATGCAAGGCTTTTGAGGTAAGTTATAGGTATATTTACTAATGTTAGGCCTAGGCCTAGCCCTAACTTAGAACAATCAGTATCGACCAGAGTAGGATATAATCGCTAGGAGTATGTCAGCATAGACCACGCCTGTGGCTAGACCACTGCTCTCTATAAAAAAATCTAAACGGCGTATCGCTCATTGAAGCCAGTGTAATACAATTAACGCTAGCGCGCATACGCATCGGCAGTCATACTACTCCCATTGTATGCGGCTACAATTTATGTATTATTTAAATAATAACCATGGCTACATTTAAAATGGACTAAATTTTTGAGAAAAAAATATTTTCTCTCAATTTTGCAAACTTTATGTAGCCTATATATCAAATATCCATACCAGTGTATGGATATTTACAAAGATTTTTTATTGTTTGTGTAATATCACATTGAGGTACTTTTTGAGATGGGTTAATTTGATATAACCAGAAGCACATTTGGCATCGGTTCCAATGCCATAAGATTATAAATGTAACATAAATATTTAATAGATAATTTAAGTTTGACTATTGATTCATCACTTTACCAATATATTATGTATTTACTGTAGCCAATAAAATAGGAAAGTAAACTCAGAAAAGGCTACAATACAGGACCTGATAAGTTAGGAATATTGCTCACTGAGGGAACAAGGCTCTATGATGGGTTAGTGATCACCCTGACTTTGTGATATTTCTGCAGAAGAAAATAGCAACATTATAATTGCTAATGTTTCTGAATCATAAAATTTGACCTAGGCCTACATTGTAAAATCGATCACTGAAAAGAAGTAGGACTAGGTTTAAGTTTTCAGTGAGGTCTGAAAACTGGTTAATAGTAGAGCTCCGAATGTGATCAACTCTTTATTTAAGTGAGAGTAGGCCTAACAGCTAGATAAAATTGAATGTGAAGCCTAGCTCACTGAAAACTAGATTATTGATTATTTAAAAATTGTCAAACCAATTTATTAAATCACAAACTTAGTCCAATTAAGGTCAATGAGCTCATAATATTCAACACAACATTCCCAACAACAGCAGCCTATGCTTTTATACTCTATTGGGCCTACATGTCTTAAGTAGGCTATTTATTTAAATAGCAATACTTATATTAAAGTAAGTTATATATTTATCATTTAGTCTGACCTTAGTAGGAGCGACTTCGGTTATGTAACGATAAACCTGTCAAAATAAGTTAACCTAACGTTAGACCAATCTATCATTGTCATATTTCAACTTGTAATGCCAATTTACAAAGGAAATATTTGAATTACAATTTGACTACCATTTGCAAACTAGCTTATGCCTAACTTGTTAGGTCTAACTATAAATAATTGTGGTAGAAACACTTAGCTAGTCTGATACCTTCGCTGATTTTAACTGAGGCTAAAATTATAGGTTTTTATGTTTCTTGCTAAATAGGCCTATATAGACCCTGCCTAGCAGTACTATATTTTTGTATGTAGTTTATCAAGTTGGAAGTATCATGTATATTCCAAAGATAGCACAATGCGGCCCGCACTATCAATTACTTAACTGTAGGTTTCATGATTGTAGTTAGGTCTATAAATGTTATATGTTGACAGTTTGATTTAACCCGATTACATTTATTTCTCATTACATTAGATCAACCATCAGGGATATAAGCGTACTGCTATGAATTATTGTGCCTAACGGTAGGTCTAGCCTAGGCTGTAACAAGTTACGCTTAGATCGACATAGGTAGCGTTCTAAGTAATATGCATAGTATACACTCCTATACGAGTTTGAAGACACGGATACGAGATGGAGTCAAAGCATGACAAATAAATAAAAAGTTTAGTTAAGCTAAATCTAATACACCATGCCTTCATCCTTTATTAAACACTCGGACGATATGACCCAACGATAAATATACAGACTAGGCATACGGTAGTCTAGTAAATGTATACTGTGTCTCTGTGTGAAAATATTGAGAATATTACGTAATGCATTTTAGTTAGGCCCATATGGAATTGGTATTATTAATATCTCTGCAGCCTAGTGCACAGTTTATGCTAATAATATGTTACATAGCAACCTCTTGTTACCTAGGAAAATGCCATCAGAGAAAGAGGTTACTGACTTTATTTGAAACTGGAATAAACTTCATATCAGACGATTTGAAGGTTTATGATCAACAATTGGCTGTCGGTTATTGTTTTTGTTAATTATGCTGTAGCCTAGTCATGTAGTTCTGATGCAAGTAATTAGAAACCTTGCCAATTCTAGAAACAGCCATAAGCCTACGCCTAGCCTAATTTAGCTTTAGTGCCCTCTAGCCTCTGACTTTTTTTTTCAGTTTATTGACTTAAAATATGTGTGTAAGGCTCACATGTTACATAGCCTAGGCTACATATCGTTTATTCAGCAGATGTATTGCTGTTATAGGCATTGTACAAGTATTTCATTCTGGGTTTTACGTATTTGTACGCAGTTAGGTAGGCCCGAAATATTATTACACATACGCGATACTCGCTAGTATATGTGATCAATCCGGCCTGTGCTGCACTGCAAGTACTAAATTAGCATATTTGTGATGACTACATTTTGTAATTATTTTTCCCGCCATATAATGTAGTCTGCTTGTAAGTATATGTATCTTAAAATCCTATTAAACATCGTATGCATATTACAACTGGGTAGATAGCCCAAAATACGAATTTACCGACCCCATATCTCAGCGAGGCACAGAGAGGGTATCTACCTACCAACTTTGTAGTTAATCGGTCAAGCGGCTTAGGAGCAGTTTCTCCGCAACATTTGCCATTAAAAATTACAATTTGATCTTTTGACCTTTGACCTTTTACAGGAAATTATACCACATATCAGAGTTGTAGTCGAGTCCATTAAATCCGAGTCCGAGCCAAGCCGAGTCCATCAGAAGCCGAGTCCAAGCCGAGTCCGAGTCCAGCAGAGGCCGAGTCCAGGCCGAGCCGAGTCCAGTAGAAACCGAGTCCAAGCCGAGTCCTCGAGTCCATTGTCAAATTTTCATGTCTGTCTTGTATGACATGTAGTCTTTTAAATACAGCGTAGGGGAAGCGTGGCGCGGGGGTGTCTGTTCAATTGTATCCTTTAACACGAGTAACCTACGAAATAGGATTATAAAGCAAAAATTATTCCTGTTCGTATATAACTTAATGTCGCTACTACGACTTAATAT
>JAODAF010650314.1:0-12822 GCA_027574765.1 Molpadia intermedia
TCGCGGCGCAGGAAGGGACATGATATGATTCCACTAAAGCATTTAGAGTATATGTCACTGTCATAGGCAAAGGTTCAAGGACCTCCCTCCATGGCGGACACGAAGGGCATATTACTATGAGCAGACTCCCCATGGTACTTTTTTCATTCTAAATGGATTTAGAAATTTATTCTATCGATTTCAAAATACATACCACAGTGGATTCATTGTTCTTTTGTCACTGAATATTATCTTCTACAACTCCAATAACTGTCTGAATAGCAGGAATGCTGATTTATTGTAAAACGTGCCTAGGTGGATGAAAACTTTTAAATAGGGAGGTACTTTAACTTTTATGGTTGTTGTGAATCATCTGAAATGTGGAACTTTAAGATTTAAATTTAAACTTATTTAATCGTTGTTGTAATATACTCTACTTGTAAACGTAATTTCTTTTAAATTCAGAGAAGATAATAAAAGCCACTCATCAGATTCCAAATCTTTGCCTAGCAGTATCATTTCTCTTTTTTCCTTTTGCTTAGGAACTGATCATTTGCAGAGGAAGTCTCTCATTGGTGGAAAGCTTTGCCCTTTTTGTCAACAAATAACAACAGAAAAGGAGCACTGTTGCACTGTACAGATTGCCCCCTATACATATAGTACACCCATTGTCATGACAGTTGATTTAGTCGAACCTAAAACGGAACGCTTCAAATGCATATTTTGTGAAAAGACATTTAAATGTAAATCACACTGCGGTAGACATATGAAAATCCATTCTGCACCCAGAGCCTATGTCTGTGCATTCTGTGACAAAGGTTTCCATCGTAAAGATGCTATGCAGTCCCACATGCGTGTGCATAGAGGCACAGAAACGATATAGTGTGCATAGTGAAAGATTAAATGGGAACGTAGATGCTATGAATAAATGCTAAACTGGTCTGGTACGGTACCTGTATTGACTTAAACGGTATCTTGTGGGAATCTGTTGAGAGCACCCTTCATATTATTAACTTCTTAAAACAGCTATGTAGTACAGTATACTGTATATAATTTTCTAAATTTGGTACTGCTATATATAGCACCATCTAGTTCTTCTCTTAACACCAGATACAGTAGAGAGATTGGACATACATGTAGCTTCTAACAGAACTGTTTAAAACTTTTTGAAAGAGTGCCCACTATTGGAATCCTTTCAGTAGCATGATAATGGTTAATGTCAAACATGCACACACATGGGAGCACACCACTTCATTGACTTACACACTAAATTTGTTATTCCGTATGGCAGATACAGCATGGTAGAAGTTAAAAGTTCAAGCTGACAAGCTAGATATTCATGGTACCTGGCCTACAAATTACCATGACCGATCCAACTTTTTGCTAGGAGATGGAAGTTTAGTAAGGAACACCCTACCCTTAAGAACTGCCCTGACAGAGTAAATTTATCAGTTGGGTGACAAATTCCTAAAATGGTTTAAACCACCTTAAATCCTCACAATTTTCACACCATCTGTACATCTGATTCATACTCTTCAACGTTAAAGTATCAAAAGGGATCATGATCTCTGCTAACCTGCCATAAAAATCATATCAAAAAAATATTTTAGACAAATTTCCCTGAGGGCAACATTTTTAGTGGATGAGTGATTAGTCTCCCACATAGAACCATCAGAGCTATAATTTACTTACTTTCAAAGGTAAAATGTTTCTTAACAAATGCCAAACTTTTTCCTGAATGACCATTTTGCCTGCTGTAACTCTACTGTATGTGTCTACTGTCCCTCACATAAGGTCATCAATTACGTAGTCTATATTTTTCACACGAGGGAACATCTGTTTCTTGTTTTTCTTTGTATAGGATCTGCCTCACATTTCCTGAGTTCTTCTGGAGAATGCCCTCAATATCATCAAATAGTAAGCAAGGTCGACCATCGAAAGTATTCTCCAATAGTCATAAATATCCCCTCTCGGATATACCCTCGTACGCCTTCTTCTCAAACACCAAAGGAACGAGTCAAGTGCAGTTATTGTGATAAAACTTTTGCCTCCAGGGCAATACGTTCACGTCACCATAGATCTCACATAGCCCCTAGAGCACACGTCTGCCCTGTTTGTAACAAGGGATTTTATCGCAAAGATAAACTAGTGATACACTTGGACGGTCATAAGCAACAACAATACAAATATCTTAGCAAGTAAAGTATACTAACAAAAGCTTTTCATTCAGTCTTTTGCATAAACCTGCCATGTAAACACCTGTTCAAACTATTGTAAAATTTTGGTAGAAATTAAGGGAATTACAAGAGATATTAGGAGTCGCATGACTATTGATATGGTAAGATTGGACAGGTTAAAATTGAGGCATGACATCAGGGTTGCATGGGAAGTACTGGTTAATAATACCCCTAGTAGGGAAATATGGGAAATAAATCATACCGACCACAGCTTATCCAGCTGATGGTGTAGTCATTCAAGCAGTATGGTTTTATGAAGAGATTACAGGCCTAGGTAGGGTAAGGCACCAATATGTGTTCAATACTTGGCTTGGCATTAAAGCAGTAATGTCCCTCCCATCCACCTTCAGCAGTACCTTGAGATTAGATTGGTAAATGCTGTGTGGTGTCAAAACTTGTGTCTGGTTGTGGCAGCATGCTTTAATCATCTTCCGATAGGTGTGTTGTTCCATTGGATAACTGCAAGCCGATAGGCCCTATCCACCTATCGATACTGTAGGTTAGGGTTTTTGTTATGTTTATGTTAGAGTTCAACGTAATAGGTGTGTGTGCCCTTGGATAACTGCAAGCCGATAGGGCCTATCTAACTGGCGATTTGGCTGCTAAATAACAAACCATGATCTAAGCAATCACTTACATGTACATTAACCACTGCCTACCCTGCCGATGGTCATTCAAGCATTCATTCAGGGGACCACACAAACTATTTATTAGATTCTTTGGTTTTCTTTAATTAAATTTTATGTCTGTATCCTGTAATATGTTGATATGGTTGAAATAAAGTTTATCAAATAAAAAAAATGAAATCAGTAATGCTCTTGCCAATTTGCATTAGAAATATATAGGTATTTGTTTCTATCTGTATCATATTTTGTGTACATAACTGTGTAGAGAAGCATGATAAATTTACATGCAGCATTCTGTGATCTTCACCTCGCTGTTTATTTTATTTATTTATATTTTTGCTCTTTTAATTTCTTGCACATGTCTGCAGCATGGGCCATTGTACGTCTTATAGTGTATGCCTGCTTCCTGTACTGCATTTCATTGAAGAGATGTTTAGGGAACAGATTATATGGTAGTCCCGTCACTCCTCTGTCGGGTGTCTTACATGTACTGTGTACATCAAGACCCATCAGCCTTATGTAGAGTAGGCTATGTGTATATGAGAACATTACCACAGGAAAATGACCTTGTAACATTGTAAAATATATTTTATACTTCTATATTCATATTTAAGCACAATTGTGTGACAATCATTCTGTTATTTTAGCTTATTTTGAATTTTGGTTTGAAATAAAATGTAAATAAAAAAAATATTCAAACTGTTTCCTCATTTTTAACTCATATGGATGCATTTCATGCTTCATCATGTACCATGCATAACAGTATGGGCCACAGGCTAACCAAACATCCCCTGGGCCCTGACAGGATTTTGTTGCATGAATATCCTGCAGCCATAGAACAAATCAATAAAGTAAAGGTTTGATGAACAACCCCAATTCCAGTTTTAGAAAAAGTGAAAAATGAAAAAAATGGCCAAACAACTCAGAGATACTTGATATTTGGGGGAGGGGGTAGGCATATCTTTGTGAGGTCTATAGTGAGGAAGAAGTGAAACCCCCATTCCGGAGTTGTAGAGTACACCATGTCCTCACTCCCCTTTGGTGCAAAAACCCTCTCCAATAAAAATATTGAAAAAATGAAACACAAATCAAGCCAAAATGCTATTAATTCTTATGGTTAGGTTTAATAAACACCTCAACCAAAAAATGTTGCATCACATCACGTTCAGTGTCTACCCCATTTCCTTCCCTGTTTTTCCCTGCTATTTTTTAATGGCAGGTCAAAAAATTAAAACAAATAATTCTTACACAATATTTACAGGTCTTGGGGATTGGGATATAAACTTGTAAACTAAGCTGTTCATTCTCTGTTAAAATTGGTTCAAATGACACAATTTTGCCAAAATATTGGGATAATATGCGAAAATACTATACTGAAAACTTGGCCTACATGTAAATCTGTTCTTATTAGTTTTTTTTCTGTCTTTTGTTCTAGGAATAATCTCTCACCAACCTGTTCCAAAGCTTCAAGTCCCCCAACACACTTCAGCTCAACCACATTCTAGAACCACCCGTCAAACCCTTCAAAGGAAACCTACGGTTTCTGCCATCCTAAATCCTCCTGATGCATGTCACTGTCAATATTGTGGCAAAAGGCTTCCTGATATCCACAAACGGAAAATTCATGAAAAATTTCATGAACAAATGGGTCGTTTTCGTTGTCCATTTTGTCCTAAAGCTTTTGCTAAGTCCGGAGATCTTAAACGCCACGAGCGTGGTCACACTGGCGAGAGACCCTTCCAGTGTAGTTTCTGCCCGAAGGATTTCACGCGAAGGGCATCCCTTAGAGCTCATGAGACAATACACACTGGACAAGACCCATTCCATTGTGAAGTCTGTGGCAAAGGTTTTGTCAAAAGACAGGACTTAAAATCTCATGAGAAACAGTGTTTAGGGTCCTGATGTACATTAATGAAATCACATTCTACAAATATTTGCATATTTAGATTTTGTCAACCAATTTATATACTGTATGGCTGTATCCCCCTCCCCCCTCCAGATACCGGGGCACTGTTTGTCAAATTCAGTGTCAAAACCAGACTCACCATGGTTCTAGGCTAAAAGTACTCTCTGTTCTGGTTCTTTTTAACCACGGACCAATAAAGCACTGGTCATTCTAAAGTCCGGTTTTAAAAGCCATCAACATTCCTGCTTTTCATACAGCTTTTGGTGTTGTAGAAGATAATATTCAGTGATAAAAGAATCATGAATCCACTGTACTGTTCTAGATAATTTGAAATCAATAGAACAAAAAAAAATCATGATGAGTCTACTCCAAGTGAATCAGGGTCATCGATCATAGGGAGTGCAGAGGGGGAAGTCCCCCCCCCCAATAATCTTCTGAGCATCATCAACAATTTTGCCCCCACATCATGAACACGGATCACAGAATTGCTGGAGTTATACCAATTAAACCAATCTTTATTAGGTACCATGATCATAGTTTAATTGTACGGAGTTGATCATGCCCAGGTTAGTTAGTGTATGTTTGCTTATAGTACAGTTGGTTTATAACTCCACTAGTCTAATGGATAATTGAACTTTGAATTTGAACAAAAATAGAACTGGTGCAGATATTACCGGCTTTAGGTACTGTACAGTATAAATGAGATTCTAATGTAAATTATTTAATATTTACCAGTCGGCTACAAGCACCTACATGTAATGTTAAGGATTATTATCAAACCATTCTGTATCCTTCCAGAACCAGAGTCATAGTAAGATGCTCAGCTTTAAATAGGAGTGGCTATGTTTAGTCCTACATGTACCCATAGCTGCAAGTAAAGGCACAGCTATCATTAACCCAGGGGTTAAGTCCCCTCCTCCCTACCGGCTGAAACCCCTTAGCTCCACTGACTGTCCATGGTTAATAGATAATGGTCATAGAGATGCCATCTGCTGGTCAACCGTCATTTATGGGAGGTACAATTTGATGGTATCCTTAGTTCTCTGTTTTTGCTGAACTTGTTATGGTTGAAGCAGTCCTATATGTACCCACAGATCAACACTGAAGGGTGCTGTGCCAGACAGTGTCAGAGGTACTGTAGCATTGGTCCAGGGTGGTCACTCTTTGGCTCACCAAAAAATGGATATTGGAATATTGTTGGAATTTTTGCCACTACAAGCGCCCCAAACCCTTCCCCCCAAATCCCTAGCTCCACTCACTGCAGATAGTGAATAAAATATTAAATGTCATAGATTCACCACCTGAGACATTTTGAACTTTATGTACCTGTACGTCGGATTAGCTAATTGCTAACTTTTCACTTAAATAGTGTTTAGTTGTGAATTAAGGCCAAAGTTGATGCCTATTATTTTGCTAGTATTCAGAGGTGATAAGTTATGCCATTTCTGTTTTCTTGTTGTCTAGGGATGTTTTCAAAGGGGCAATTGCCAAAACCGTCCTGTGGACAAGGGAAATTCTCTAGTCATACCTTGCCCAGTCAAGATCGGGCGCAGCCGAAACGCCCTGCAGGAGGTTCTAGTTCATATTCGGTGATATACATGTGCAAAATCTGCGGGAAACAGTTCACAGACTTTGTAAAGTTCAAGGCCCATGAAGGCTACCACCAGAGAGCTGGACGCTATAAATGTCAATATTGTGATAAGTGTTTCTATTCGAAGGCGGATACTACACGGCACGAAAGAACACACACTGGAGAGAAGCCGTACAAGTGTTCAGTCTGTAATCATGGGTTTGCTCAAGAAACAAACCGTGACGTTCATCAAAACATCCATTATCGATAGATTTCAGATATATTCAGATATATTTAGTAATATTTAATGTACAGAATGATTCATCTATGAGTATATACTGTACTTTCAATCATGTTGGGTATAAGTCAAAATAATTCTGTTTCGTAAAATGCAAATTTCTAATTTTCCTTTCTTCTGAGATTTTCCGTTTTTGTAATTCCTATCCTATAAACATGGAAGTGTAACACTAAATATTAACCTGTACACCGACAAGAAAAAGAAAAGAAAAAATGTTCTTAGTCTCGCAACATTTTTAATTTGGTATAGTGTTAGAAGCCAATGGTAGGCTATACTCTAGCCAATCAATTAGAACCAACATAGTACCCGGTGATTCGGCTCATAGTGTATCTAAACACAAACTACATACTGTACATTGTATGGTTCCCATAATTTATCAGCGGCTTTCCGAAGTCAGTATAGGTCAAGAAACTCATGTACAAAAATCAGCTTCAGATCATAGCAGTGTTGGCTTGTTGTCCATCCTGAAACTTGTTGTACATAATGTGTAGATTTTGTACAGTATGCTATCATGTATGAATCTAATTTTTGGAACATTTGCCTCAAAACTTGTACTTATTGTAAATAATTGTACAGTGCTTACTGTATTACAGTATTTAGTGTACATTGTCTCCAATTCTTGTGACTTGTGAAAAATGTAAAGGAGTAAATTGGTATTTTTCTGCACTACCACTTTTTGGACTATTTTGTACTGTATAAAAGCAAAGGATGATATTAGCCTAATAATATGGAAACAAATGTAATCCTAGCTAGGCTTTGAAGTGACATAGCTTTGTTGTGATTGCTTAGCATCTTTGCATATGATTTGCTTTGCTTCGCTCCCTGATTTGTTCCTTATGCGTGAAAAATAAAACTCCCACATTAAAAGTCAACAGAATTTGTCCTCTAGTTAGATCCTTACAACTTCCTGCACAAAATTGCATTTCATTTTGCTATGGGCTTGTATACAGCATCCATAATCCAGTAAATTAGCTCTTAGAAACGGTTAGAAATCAGAAACTGTGACACCACCCAACACACACTATGGTGCTCAGGGGAATATCCAAGGTTTTATGAAGCCCAGGGGGGGGGTTTGTTGTTAAATCTTGAACCAAGTGCCAAAGGTGCGAGACCAATAAGGTTTTCTGGCATCCAATAAACAGTTGTTACATTGTGGAAGAAAGGTTGGGGGATTGTAGTTAAAAGGCACAACCTTGATTTGCCTTAGGCGGCATTATGTACTGTACTTTGTAGTAACTCCCTGGTTAGCACCATGCACTGTACATTTGGCACTGTACATTTGGATTGTAAACATGCAGTCTAGCAGCTCAGACATGAAAACACACATTATTGTAAATATGTACATTATATAGTTTTGAACAGGAGGGGGAAGAGGTACCCATGTAATTTGTTTGTTTTATTTATGTGGGCCCTGCCCTGCCTTTGCTTGATTGCTTTATTTTTCTTTTTTCTGTTTTTAGGGCCACACTTGAACCCATCAGCCAAAGGTTGGGACCAACCTGCACTTTCTCATCAGTACCCAATAGAAAGTTCCCAAATGTTTGATTGTAAATTTTGCAGCAAAACTTTTGACACGGCTCAGAAGTGGAAAGTTCACGATTGGTGTCACAAACAAAAGGATCGTTATCGTTGTAGTTTTTGTCCAAAAGGTTTCGCACGTAAAGCTGACTTCCAACGCCATGAGCGTACTCACACAGGCGAAAGGCCATTCGGGTGTAGTTATTGTCCGAAAGCATTTACACGAATGGAAACGCTGAAAGAACATGAGATGCTTCATACTGGCCTGAAACCTTTCAAATGTCAATTTTGTGGGAAGGCTTTCACAAACAGGCGCGTCACAAGATCACATGAGAAGTTTGCACATTGAACCGGGAGTAAGCCAACTGTGCAATCCACTTTTTTCCCCCAGTTTCCAATAGACAGTTTGAGCACATGTGGTACACACTATAAAAATAGAGCAAATTATTCATGACTAGGGTCTATGGGTTATGTGTATTTCAGCGTACAATTTAATACACTAGGCGTGGCAAATATCTTCATTGATAGGAACAGTAACTCAGGTGGTCCATCAACTCCTAATAACCAGAATCTGAGGATAATGACATTGTCCAAATGTAAAGGAGCCCGTTTTTGATTAAACCTTATAAATAAATGCTGGATTCTTTAAAGTCAACCCTTCACATTAACTGCTTAGCAGCTTTTATAACTTTCTTTCTGAATGTCTCACGAAAATACATTTGGTATTGCTGTATAGCGTCATCAATTTCTTCTAATAACACTGGATTCAGTAAATTTCAAAGATTGGACATACAGAACTGTTTAAAACCTTTTTGATTACGGGCATCTGTCACTATATTAGTCTTCACGAATACATTTTGTTTCTTGCAGTAAAGAGTTTGTCACCTTCACCATGTATCAATTCCACATTATTTTAAAATGCAGTCACAACAGTTCATTTTTCATGACAAGATATTTAAGGAGAGGAACATCCAACCAAAATCACTTCTGAACATCCCTCCCCTCCTTCCAACCTCCTTCAAACCCTCTTCACCCACCATTTTATGTACTACCATACAGATCATCCCATAAATTTCAAATTTGTTTTTCCATATAAAGTCCTTGCAATTTACTTCAGACAGGATAGATTAGTTTAAGTTTAATAAGAGAATAATAATAAGTTACTTGTTAATTAATATAAACTATTTAAGAAATACTTCAAATTATAATTGTATTAGTATATAGAAGACATGAACAGCATATACAGTTAGTAATACATGTAATAAAAACGATAGCTGTTGTGATGATGCCATTGTTGCTAGATCGATATCTCCTGCATGAAACATGAAAAAACACAACTATAATCACCGTAAAATTATCTTCTGATCTTTGTTGAGAATACCCTCCAATTTGCCTAAGCCCACTTCTTTTTATCTTTTTGTTTGTAGGACTACCCTTGCTTACTCCAGCCACAGGAAATTGGAACCAGCCTGTTCCTAAATGGCTTCCCGCTTCTCAGCAACTCGCTAGTACTTTCAGTTTCCGCCAAAACAATAAAAGGAAATGGCCATGGCTTGCTCCTGCAAGTCCTTCTCAAAACCATTCTGCAACGTTGGCTTGTAAATATTGCAACAAAACATTTGATACCATGCACAAGTGGAAAGTCCACGAGCGGTTTCATGAACAACACGGTCGGTACCGTTGTCAGTTTTGCCCGAAAGGTTTTGCAAGGACCGGAGACCTCAAACGACATGAGCGTATTCATACAGGCGAAAAACCGTTCAAATGTAATTTCTGTCTTAAAGCATTTGCACGAATGGAAAGTGCAAGGGAACATGAAATGCTGCATACAGGGCTAAGGCCTTTTAAGTGCAAATTTTGTGGCAAAACCTTTACCAAAAAACGTATAATGAAATCACATGAAAAATATGCTCACTAAGACCTTCATGCTTCAATTAATATCTGTGAATCCAATGACTACCCCGCTATAAAGTTGTTATAATACGTTCTCAGATGCATACACATTATCAAACGTACCGTACCTAGATATCATTTGACATTTTACCACACATGTGTTAGTTTTCCATGATGCATCATATTCTCTTGTGCAGTATTCTGCTTGTGTGCGGAAGTTTCGTATATTTTGCTTCTGACATTGACAAATATTTGCAGATAGGAATGTTGTGCCAAAGTGATTTCAGACATTTCATCTCTGTTTTCTTGTTTAGGACCTATTTCAAGGGGAAATTCTATTGGGCAAGGGAAAGCCCCCAGTGCCTTACCAAGGCAGGAGCAACAGAAACGCCCTTCGGGAGAGTCTAGTTCCTATTCGGTGATATACCAATGCAAAATCTGTGGAAAGAACATTGCAGACTTTGCAAAGTTCAAGGCCCATGAAAGCTACCACCAGAGAGCCGGGCGTTACAAATGCCAATTCTGCGCGAAAACTTTCCATTCAAAGGCGGACACTAGACGGCATGAACGAACACACACTGGAGAGAAGCCTTACAAGTGTTCTGTTTGTGGTCGTGGGTTTGCTCAAATAACAAATCGAAACATGCATGAGCACATCCATTACCGATAATCCTGTGTGTTCGGTCTGTGGTCGTAGCTATGCTCAAATATATAGCATATCAAAACATGCCTTAGAACAACAGTTTCCAATAATCCTGCTTGTTCGGTCTGTGGTCGTAGCTATGCTCAATTGCACATAGCATATCAAAACATGCATAATTAGCACATCAGTTTTCAATAATCCCATGTGTTCGGTCTGTGGTTGTGGGTTTGCCCAAATAACATACCAAAACATGCCTGAGCACATCCTCCATTACCAATAATCCTGTGTGTTCGGTCTGTGGTCATGGGTTTGCTCAAATAACAAATCGAAACATACATCCATTACTGATAATCCTATGTCTGGCATGTGGTCGTGTTGCTCAAATAACAAAATGAGACATCCATGGTGTTTGGGAAAGGTGGGTACAGCATTTTTTGGTACTGTACGGTAACATGTTGTAATTCTAGAACTTTCAAGGTGTACCTCATTATACCCTAGACACAGAGAATTAATCTTGTTTCCGAAATCTAGAATAAATCTCTGCCTACCCATCCAGGCTATGGCCCTGACATCATATATGACCCTATGAAACTCTAACATCCCAGACCTGGGATTGTACTAACATGGTATACATGTAAGTAATAATGTGTTTCCATGGAGTTGCTGACTTTGCTCATCAGCTGCCCGTCATGTAGAGCTCTACCTTCAGACGTTCAGAGCATTTGTGGTATATTGACTACCAAAATATAGTACACTACAGAGTTCTACAGAGTTAACTGTTGATAGGAATACAGAGTTCCTGGGTTAAATACAATAAATTTAGTTTTGTATTATTAAAACCAATCCCAAGCTTGTTTGCAGTCGTCAGTATTCTCTCGCAACTTGTGCATATCTGTGTCAAGGATGATCTAGAACTGTTTTTCTCTTATGTTCATAACATAGTAGTAGTCGGAATATTTTCTTTCATTTTTGCTATTTGACAACCCATTGGATATATTAGTAACTTAAAGGTATCTAGCTATTAAACATAACCTCTCAGAAATTGAGCTAAAGTAATCCCATAACACATATAAGTTTATAATCTTGACAGCTCCTACTCCCTTCCACCATAGTTTTCCTATTACCTGATATAACAAATACAATTACTGTACATTCACTATTTAACAAACTTCCACAATCACCAGATTGTAAGAGTTGGAACCAGAGTTGGTCCAGATACATGTAAGCTTGGAACTGCTACTATTAAAGGCAAAGGGGCAAATTTGAATAAGTGATGTCCACACCAAATTATCTGAAGTCTAAACTTCAGACTGTAGACAAGCTTATGGACCCCTGGTTCTGGGAGGCTAGGTTTTGATGCGATTCTTATAAAATAAAGAAAACCTGTACAGTACACATTGATTTTGATAGGTGCGATTAAAGACATTCTGTTTACAGTACTTAACAACAAAAGTGGAGGCATTTTCCTACTGGCTCCTGACCAAGGAGCTGTTGCTTGTTTATAAATTTTGGGGCTATTAATTGCCCAGAGCCTCATACATTTCCTACTCTGACGTCAACTGTTTCTTGTCTCCCATAGGCAATCATGGCCAGCCAATGATCCAGCGGCAGACTTCCATGGGTCACAGCGCCCCCAACAAACAAACCCTGAACAATCCTCAAGGATCAAATGTTGGTAGGAGAAAATTGAAAGCCTCCGGCTCTAATATTCCAAACACTGATGACACAAGTGAATGGGCACTTTTGTGTAAACAGTGTGGGAAAGTATTTACAGATGTGTCGAAATATAAAAGGCATCTTTATTACCATAACTTCAAAAGACGATTCAAGTGTAGGTATTGTGAGAAATTATTTCATAACCAGCACAATCAAGTTACCCACGAAAGAGTCCACACAGGAGAGAGGCCGTTCAAGTGTTCTTTCTGCGGAAAGGGATTTACCCAGTATAATCATTGCAAAATACATGAAGCCACTCATGTTCGTGATTAGGAATCCCAGGGACTAATTTAGTGATCTAGGGTTCACTGTGGGCCGGTTGAGTGGCAGATCGGGGGGGGGGGGGGGGGGGTGGGGGGGGGGGCAAAAAGGTTTTTTTAATTTTTGAATCAGCCATGGAACGTGCCTTATACCATAAAACTGTTACGGAAAACTC
>JAODAF010650425.1:0-12821 GCA_027574765.1 Molpadia intermedia
ACAGGAGAGGTAGTAACTAATCTCTATTCTCTAAAATTCTTAAGTGTTTTGCATAATAATGAGCAAGACGTTCCGTTTATGGAGTATAAACGGACACCACGTGACAGCTGATTAACCAAGCACAGTACATTCAAAAGTGGATCAGAAATGGTGGTAGGATGGCTAATGCACTCTACAAATATGCATTCATTCGTGCGAGCTAGGTGACCTGTTAGCAACACGTCAAATATTTAAATCCGAATCGGATCGAGGTAGATGACTTCGATGCATGTTTTCGTTCTGAACATCTTCCCAATAATAAGTTGAAGGCATGTTTCTCGCCGCGTGATATTTAATGAATGAATGTTACTTATGTCGTCAACATCGTCACACTGATTGATATGGATAAGTGAGAGAAATATGACTTCACATTTATTTTATTTCTGGGTTACTCTAATATATTACAATGAAATGTGGGAGTGGATAGGCAATGCTTTCGGCGGCATGACTGGCTATGTACTTTCTTGATTAAAGGTATGTTATTTTTCTGTCTCTCATACAGATCCATAATCTGGAATTGCCCTCTATAATGTTATTTGGCCCTTTTCGAACCCGAGGCAAAACCTAACTAGTTCTGATGTGTTGTGATGTCTGTATTCTGATTGGATTAGCGGCAAAAGATAATCAATATTATGACGTTGTGTTAAATTGACTGTCTCCAAAAGCCGTCGGCACCAGCAACACAAAAATGATAACTACAAAAGAAAGATATCATACGGTATCGTGCTACGTATAAATTACGAAAGAATGATTCCAATGATTATATTCTATTTTTGCATTTTTACTATAGATCCATGAAATATTTATTGGAGAGTAATGGAGAATAGTTTAGAATACTTTTGATACTTGTCTGTCGTGACTGATTTTGCGCATCTGAACATGCTGAGCGCATATAATGCTGCTACAAAACTTGCTAGCCTGGTCTGGTCTAACACCACCTTACAAAGTATGAAGATGATCGGATACGCCGTTGCGAATTTGTTGAGGTTTTAACTTGTTCATGTTCAGCCACGCTCATTCATTACTATTCATGAGATAAATAATGTATTCGGTACTGTTTTAGGCGTAAAATTAATTAATTAATTTTGATGTTTATCATGTGCGGTACCGAATCGTGTACAACCACACCACTTCACATTATAGGTATATCGCTATGCAAACATATTAACGATAGGTAAGTATTACGCATCGATTTTGCATTAATACATTTCGACACTTACACTTACATTTGTTACTTATGAAGATTACATTCTTACATATTACAGTTGATAGGAATAGAAAACTGTCCCTGTCATACTTATCTTAAATATTCAACCTCCTATTTATTGTTGAATATATAAGATATCACTACGGTGTCCATTGACGACACCGTCAAAGCGACAACCGGAAAATCAAATAGGCCTACCCAGTATTGAACCATAAAACTTACAACTCACTTTACCCTGGAGATTTCGGATTTTATTATTTATTTTATTAGACTTGTCCACCGAGGAGATAAATTAATATAAATTAACGATAAACATATGAAAACACTTCCAAGAAATGCAACATTGATATTATACCTCCCTATCATGTTGCATGGTACCACCTGCTGGTTAATCAAAACAATATTAACAGGTTCAAGATGCGAGATTCTATCGATCGAGACGCTAGTACAATATTTCCTTCATCTGAACCGCTATTTGCTTTGTCACAAAGGTCATCTAAATGTCATGTTTTTCGCATCTTCTTTGATAATTCTAAGAAATAATGTATTCAACTTTGACAGAAAAGGTTGACATAGCATCCGATTTCAATTGACCAAGTTTTGAGTTAACTTATTCCCCCTGAAGTTATATGCCTGCTACTCATTGTTTTAAAGAGGGGTATAGTGTAGCTGTTTTTGTATATAAGATGATAAATATTGAAAATAAATAAGAGTGAGATATATAGCTTTTCTAATATATCTAATCAAACTTATTTTATATCCACTATTCAGTATAAGTTGCAATGTTTGTCGGATTGTCGTGAATGATCTACATTAAATATTTCAATATGTTGTTATTATTCAAATGTTGCCATGGCAGCCTATTGTATCTAGTATCCGTCTTTAAAAACTTATTGTCATCCTCAAAGGTTACTTTTAATTTGTAAGGTTGATCAGTGGCGCCAGAAGCGGGTTAATGAAACTTTTTCTATGGCGTTCTGCGGGCAAACACAGAAGTAGCTGTATGTACTAGGCTATGTTATAGGGTTTAATAATGCCTAAGAAATGATAGTCATTAATGAATAACCTATGATATGAAGGGCAAGCTGTCGTGTCCCTTATACATTTGTTGATAGCTATATTAACATATATTGTTTTTTTATATGTTTTTGCGACATGGAACATGTTTGAGTTGTTCTCATTTAACTATTTTATTGGTTCAATTGGTTGCTTTTTGATGTTTACACTATAGGACTACTGGCGGTTGAGATTTTTTCATTAACTTTTCAATTTTTATAATGATCCTTCTGAGGTGCAGTGTTACAATTTAAGACAACCAAATCAGACAAATTAAGAAAAAAGAGATGAGATTCGAGAATCATGTATTTCGTACCAATCAGGCTTTTGTATTGCATAACCAATTAAAACGTTCATATCACTACCTATTAGCCTAATTGTAACTTTGTGGTATTTGGTATCAAACGTCTGTCTGGTAGCAGCATGGTGCAATAATCTAGCAAGAAACAAAATCCTTTAGAAATTATTTTACTCGGCTGCTTTAAAGAAATATATATCACGATAAATTCTTCTACAAGGTTTTGTGGAAACCACAACTCAGTAATATGCTCTTAACTCAGGTTATTTAAGTTTAAATCTTCTTTGGATCCCAATATTTAGGCCCCAGATAATAGTAAAATAAAATAGAAATTGTAAAAGAAAGTGAAGGAAATATGTTGAAATGGTGACAGTGGCGTGTCCCACTGAAATAGTTTATATGATTGTGTGGAATGTCTTCCTGGATGGGCGGGGCAGGGTGTTATGATACCCCATCTCATTTGTGAGTTTACATATAAATTACGGGAGCTTAGATGGAAGTGGTGCTATCGTTTTCAACCTTTAAAGTAAAGTTTTGTTACGATTTTTTAAAATTATTTTCAAGTTCGCTTTATCAATCAGGTTACTCAACGCAGGAGGTCAGCTTTGTAACCCAACTTGTAGAAGCGCCTTCTCCATTAGTGGCATGTTCTGGATTCGAATCCCCAGTCGACAGCTTTCACCGTGTCAACTGTCTGTTGTTTGCTTATATATTGTCAATATGTCTTCCTGTGCTTATAACCAGTGTTGTTGTTTATATTACAATATTAAATTTTAAGCCGAATTTCTTAAACTGTGGATTGTAATTAACTTAGATCGAGGGAAACTGATATCGCTTATTTTAGGCTGCCTGATACTGTACATGACTGTGATCTGTGAAGTTGAAAACTAATGGAAAACAATGTTGGCCGGGCATAGTAAACGAGGCATGTGCTTTACTATTCCACAGATATTCTGATATCCCAAACAAACCTCTAAGCGATTTGTAATAAACATTTAAACATTTTTTAACATGATAAGAGTTACAACCTTAAATTTGAAGAAATGATGGTTCGCTAGAATACAATTATCGGACTATTAAAAATATATATTCAGTTTTAAATAAGATTTTAAAGAAATCATACTATGCTACAACATTTAAAACGAAAAATATGCTCTGCGTTAACAACACATTACATCACAATGTAACCCAGTGTGAAAATATGGTTTGACTATCGCGTACTATTTTGGTAACTACGGGGTCCAGGGGAAGGGGCAGTTCCTCCACAAAATCGCGGTGCACTTCCAGGTACCCAGCCGAAACATGTACCCCATTTTGTTATAGATGAAGTTGATTCCCCCTAGATGATGTTGGTCATGCCTGTGCCTCCTCCCTCTGCTACCAAAATCCTGGCTAGGCTACTAGCAACTTAGAACAGCTACTTTAAATAATTGTGCGCCTCCCAGTAAACATGAAGCGACGCGTCATCTTTAATGCTAAGCATGCTATCTGGTTCGGGTTTCGTCGTGGGTTGATGCTTACTGTATCACCAAGCACTAAATAAAGAGTCGACATGCTATAAGGACTCATATTTACACGAAACGTAAACGCATACAGAAGGACAAGTGATTCTAACTTGAATACTTGACACGAGTGATGTCGCTTCTGTTGATGTGCCTGTCATACAATATACTCTTTAGTTTGTATTAAGTGCTTCAAACGCAGTTGTGAAATAATAGTTTAAAGCTAACAGATCGTTTCGAAGTTGTTATCAAAATACATTTTTCTGGTGATTTCTAGTGCTATTTGTAGTTATATTCCAGTGATAGCTTTAAACATGAACATTATATCGTAAAATGTGATCCTAATGATATAGAGATTTTTCACTTGACGTCATTATTTTAGTTTTGTTAGCTTCCTCAGTAACCGAAATGACTCGCGCTACACTACATATACGGGAGCCGTTTGTGCACGTGGAAATAATGCATGCCCACGTGTTCAATCAAGTACGTACATTTGGTACAATGTGTGCCTATAAGCGCCTGACAGGCAAGTTCAGCGTGACGTCACTGCAATACCTCTATAGATAACGGTAACTCATACCCAATCATTATACGTCTTTCAGTAACACTGATACGACATTTAACATATACGCGACATTATACACAATTCTGTACCTAGTCATATTATGTGAAACATGTGTCAATATCACGTTTCCTTTAGTAGATAGAGATTTACAAACAAAATTGTTTTAACAATCCTTTTGGCAACACTGACGTCGTCATGGCAGAACAACTATAATTGTTTTATGTTTTGGTTTTGTTATAAAGTTTTCAAATTAACATTGTATGGAAGGTTTAAATAACTTCTGAAATTCCCCGGGCATGTCTTCTTTTTTGTACCTTACATTAGCGTCCAGGTGGATTTACACATATGTTATAAATATACAACATAGTTGTAATACCACAGTGGCAAAACTTACTAGACTACAACTTGGACATATAGCATAGAAAGCCAACTTGGCATGCAATGTTACATACAATATAATAACTGTCCGTTGTTTCATTCTAACAGTTGTTCAGTTGAATTAACTTTTTGACTACCAGGGTCTCACGATCTCTTACAATCCAAATTGTAAGAAATACTTTTATATTGTTGCTAACTTTATTTGGAATCATAGTATGTAAAGTGTAAGCTGGAGTGAGTTATTATAGCTTCAAATATGGCACCTTTGTGCATGTAGGTATTCCGATACCGCATCTACATATTACCAAGGACATATAGTGACTTCCTCCCATTTAAAACCTTAATCCTAGTTTCCTGCGGATTAACCATTATTTGACGGATGTGGGTAATCTTGACGTGTATATCGGCACTTGACGCACACTAAATCAATTGTCAGCAAGTATATCCGAATATGTCAAAATAGTTTCGAGCAATAAACAATTCCTTTCTTGTAGAAAGACCTATGCTCATTATATATATGTATGTACCGTATGTTAATACAATCTCCCAAAAGAAAGTGGAGTCACCGCATCTAACATACTGTACATGTTAAAGTGTTATAATATGGAAAGTAGTGTTGTTAATAATAAACAACACAACAATCTACAATCCCAAACCCATATGTTATTCAACGTTGCCGTCATGAATGTAACCAAATATGTTAGTGCCACGTAACCTGAATTTTATTAAAGACGCATACGTATCAACATGAATATGGTCAATATCGTATGTAGTGCGTCGAGCTGTATGGCTGCCCGTTTTTCTGTTTTTTCATGAATAATATTAACAAATATTTGTTGATATAAGTAACTTAATTGTTGATATAAACAATTAATTAATGATATTAGCAAACTAATTGTTGATATTATCAATTACTAGTATCACCAAATAGATATTTATATCTCCAATTTGCTGATATCTCCAATTTAATAATGATATCATCAATTATTTCAAGATATTATCAAATTTAATCTTAATTTAAATTTTGTATATCAACAATACAATTACTGATATCATTAATTAAATTGATACACTATTCAAATAACTAATATTATCAATCAATTACTGATATCACTAAATCATAATAAAGATAAAACGGCCCACACAGAACCGCTAGTTTTCCACGCTTCGTTATGTTGCAAGGAAGCGAGTTGTGTTCGCGTGCATATATAATACGATTAAAAGTTACTGCATATTACTATCGACTTTCAATCCACAAACCACATTAAATGGAATATAGAGAAAGATAAAAATACTCCTCGCCGTTCTGTTTAAACTCCATCTTAATATATTAAAGTTTAAACTGAGAAATTCTGGAAAGGATTGTAACTAAACGGTATAGCATGCTATTTCGCTATCGCCATTGGAGGTGATATTGCACACTCATGACAAACCATTAAATATTTATGTATTATTTGTTATATCTATAAATGCAATCAGGCTAAGCTAAATGACGATCGCATGACATTTATGGAGTTTGATGGCTTCGGATGTAAGGCTGATGGTTCCAGATGTTGGGCTGATGAGTATTTATATAGTTAACGATGAGCAATGTATAGTAAACAGAGTTAGTTATATCAAAGGTAATATTAATTTCTAAGAGTTTATGGTTTAAGCTATTTGCATAGCCATTTTAGATGAAGAGTGGTGACGGATGATCAACGTTTGTTAGTAACACATACGGACAAAATGTAAACGAAATATATAAGAAAATGTCTCTGAAATGTGATATTCCTCGGCTTCCATATGTTGCCATAGTGTCATTTAAGAATACAGACGAAACCTTGTACATTTATGTACCGTGTTTTCTTGCAAATTAATGACGCATTGAAGTACCATTAGAATGAGATTCGTTGTATAAAAGAGTTTTTCTTATTCATTAGTAATAAATTGCAGAGAGGCCACGTTGTGTGTTCAGCACTGTTGAGTTTGGTATAAGCCCAAAATGCAATGCCTCTTTGGCCACCGTTAATATGTATTAGTACAAAAGTGTATTCTTATATCGAAAGTGATTTTATAGGATTACAGTGGATGTAATCACAATTTTTATATCTGAATGTAGGCCTACTTCCTGTTCAATCAAAGAAACATGCGATAGAATTTATACTTTCACCTGGTTGAGTAATATTTTCAATTACTTTCATCCCACACACTGCAGTTTTTACTGAAGAATGATCGATATTAATTTGACGGTTTTTATGGTTGTACACTAAATCACGTAAATCATCGGTTTGAAACATCTGCTAGTCGTGAAAATGGTTGATATACATTTGTTTTCATTTCATCATCAACTTTATTGAGCATTAGCAATTTGCCTTATTAATTAAGTATAAATGCATGATATACTCACTATATACACTGTAGTGATATATTTTGAAAGATGGTGGTTTAATTATACTGTGTATGCCTAACTTTTTCAGGGGTGAGAAATTTATGCTCGATGGTGTGCTGTACACGAGGCCTCTAATTTTGCTATAATACTAGCTGTTATTTTTCCTTAATAAATGATTTTTACATGATCAAGCATCTGTTTTTTGTGATAAATTTGTTTTAATTTGTCCTGTCTTTCCCTTCAGTTATGGTTCTTTAATAATGCTATGTGTGCACGTTTCCGTTGTATACAGTGAAGTAAACTGGTATAGAGCAAACTTGAATGTAGTAGTTCTGCCTGAAGTTTCTTCGAAGATAGACTGTCACTTAGTGATTAAGACAAACGATTGAGAATAGAGGTGTTTGGAAAGAGGACTGTTTCCAATACTCCATATATTTGTTTATATATCATTTCATTCTTGCAGTGACTATACACAAACGAATTGTCAGTGCAATTTTAACCTTACTATTAACTGCAGTGATATTAATTCAGATGATATAGCCATCGCACACTCATCATTTAACTTCTTGACACTCATCATAATATTATAGTTTCATGTTATATACATGTGATGTCACCTGGTGTAGAAAAGTAACCGGAGGTCACGGGTTCGCGTTTCAGACGGTCTATGTATGGTGTGGATGTTTCACCCGAACCCATTTAGGAACCATGTAAACGGTCTTCCAATTTGAAGCATTTTCGAGCAATTAATTTGGTACCAAGCCGAATCGGGCTCTTAGTCTCGTAAAACAGTCTTTTACTCTCTTTTTCTGATCACACTTAATTTTCCGCCGAGCTTCTCTACTTCTGAATTCTGCATTAAATTGTTTGTATTTGGTCAGTTGCTGCACATGCTGCATATAAAACAAACAATTGTCTGTATGGTCGACGTATAGGTTTAGTACATTTAGTGGGATACATGTGAGAATGTCAAAACTGCATTCAAAGTAATGTAGCTCATGTACACTGTATCCTATACCGACGGTATCGGATAAAAACTCCTTCCCAAATTTTAAATCTGCCATCTTGAATCCATCATCTTAAAAAGGGGGCCTCTTCCTTCCTTGTTTTCGAATAGCCCGGACAAGAAAATATTTATTTCGTTTACTTGACCTAAACACAACACAACAATTCTTTGACATCCACTATAATGACAATATTGAAATGCTCTATATTTGTAACTTGTTTTTGAAATGCTTTTTGAGTTGAACAAACTTTCTAAAGTGCAACGTCATTAAATCTCTTGCATTATAATGAAAAGAATAACGTCAAATATTGGTTGGTTTCGTAGAGAATTATACATGTTTTTGCCAAGGAAATGAAGATTTAATCTTGAATAACCTGAGTTAGAAACACACTATTGAGATGGGGCTTCACATCTTTTACATGTTTACATATGCCTGTATATAATAAAATTTAGATAAAAACATATAATAGACAGTTTTATAAATGTCTGATTATATTGATATACTTCAATAAAATCGTAAAATAAAGACATGTAAATTTATATTAATGTTACACCCCAGGTAGTATACGAAAAAACACCAAAACTGTGTAAGACGTTGTTTGCTTCTAAATACAATTTCTAGATTTCCAATTTTAGATGTTTCACTTCACCAATGCAGTCATAACACTGTCCATTTTGACATATTGTATTCTATTCTCGGCGTTCGCATTTTGTATACTAATTGAAATTCAGTCCGGCACTGCCACACAATTAGCTTTGATTTTAAATTGCCTCTCGGTAAGTTAAAATTGCATTACAAAAATCAACTTACCTACTTCAGTAATATTGTTAAGCGTTTGTTGGATTCGTCGCTTTATATGCCTCCAGGTTTCAAACTAGTTGGTCATGACATGAAATCTAATCGGCGATTGTTTGTATTCCCTTAAGATATAAAAAACAAGTTGGACAGCGGTGGCGGTGGCATTTTCATTTTGGGGCACCGGTCTATTGGCAGGTAGCCTAATTGCGAGGTCTTGGAAATTTACGTTAAGAGGAATTTTAGTCTAAGAGGGAGAAAGTCCATCAAAATCTGGTCATACATCAGTGTGAAACGACAAAAATAGAACTGACCCGTAATATTCAAACAGTCGTTTCAAACAAGCATCGGCAATTCGATACTTACCGTATTGCGACTATAGACATACTAGATAATTTGCTTACATTATGCAATGCATGCACAGAAGAATATGTCACTAAGATGTGTTTTGTGATAGTGAATGTAACAGTTGTACTACGTTATAAAATGTGTCAAGGAAGGTCACTATTAGTTAATTGTTTTCTCTGAAATTAAATAGTGGACTACCAAACATAGTAAATATATCTGTGAAAAATCAGAGTTTAATTAATCATTAGTATGTTGACAATTTCCAGAGGGCTCACAGCAATTAACTTATGTTGTTTAATATTACTCAGTTGCTGAACCACATGTAGTTAAATTTCGGCATGGGGCTCTTGTGAATAATGCATTTCTCCCAAATCGAAGAAAACTGTTTTCTCCCGAAATGGAGAATATCTCGAACGGCTTATGCATCAGCACCACATATAATTACTATGATATAATTACTCTTACGATGTTATGTAAGAATCGTTTTAGTATAGCATACTTTATGTAGTTATTGTATATATGATTATAAACTTTGATAAAGCACAAATCATATTTCGTTACATAGCGTTATCATATACCGGTAACCCTTTTGACAGGAAATGGTGTTACCAAAAGCATTATTTCATCTCGAAAGAATTATGTTATCACAAGGTTATGATTACAAATTTAACTTATTTATATTATTTAATAATCATTAATGACATTAAAATATGAAAGGTATATTATATATATTTAAAATTATTTAAAGAGGTTGTAGTTTTATGTGCTTACATTCTACATTTCGCGGAACTGCTTTATTGACTGGAGGCGATTTATCCGATGTAGATGTACAAGCCAGAACGAGAATATGTAGAATCTGATATAGAGGAATCAACTAAAAGCAAAATAAATCGAAACACATTTAGAGAGCTGCATTTACAATGTTTTATCTTGCATAGGCCTACGTAGTTGCATATAGTTAAAAACACGTTTCATATATCTGCCAACATGCCGGTTTGGCAACCTTTGGTAAGTGGCAAACACTTAATATCCAATGTAACATAGCCCCATGTTTACTAACACAACGCAAGGTTTACATTATGACTTGCACATAAGTGTATATGCGTTATACCTTTCTTACATGTGCTGTTGTAGAAAAGTTTTCGTGAAATTTCTTGACCGATTGTATTTGCTTCATCTAAGATCAGGATTGGTTACAGAGAACCTGTTTTGGAAATTAAATCAAGCAGAAACAATTGTATTTTGGATTTCCAAAATGAAATAACTACTCTAGCTGCGCACTTCACTGCGCGTGTGCATTACAAAAAACTTATTACAATTTGAAGAAAAAAACAGTTATAGTTATAGTGCGCTAAACTGATATCATGCACTCGGCATGTCCCGGTATTCCTTTAAAAGGATGTCATCTATTATATAGCCTATAGAGATTGATATAGGTATATCTTTCCCAATCTCTAGACCAGTAAGCTCCGGAAAAAATAATCCGTCATTCCTAGCTATCGATCGCCCTCACGGCATGCCGCAATGCGTAAACATTCCTTTAAGTAACACGATGGGATAATTTGAAGAATCAACAAAGCGCGTAATTACTGTCATTTGACCTTGGCCTTGATTGTTTGAAATTTGTAAGTCGCTATATTGAATTGAAAATAGTCATAACGACATCGTGACGGAATTGGAGCTATGAATCTTAGAAGGGGAGCTTTCCTTTCCGTCAAGGCAGTATCGTTTTATACATGCTAATGGAAAATCTTGATTTACAAATTCCATTGATTATGATGTCGTTCACCTTTTCATTTTTTAATGGTAGTCATAAAGGTGAACAATTTAAAAAATGCGTAGTCTGAAACAAAACACTTGATAGGGAATTGGAACAAGAAAACTGATTATAATAAAAGAAAATTGCCTTTTTATATAAACCATAAAAAGAATATGGAAGAATGGATTTTTAGACTGTAGCAAACAAACATATTGTTTAGTGATGAGGATACCGAAATAATTAGGCTTTTGCAATTGTTGAAAAATCTTCTTGTATAAACGAATAGTAAAAAACCTAACACGTCTAATTATATATGTCTATTTGTATTACTGAGATATACGTTGATAATATCGCGATAGATTTTAAATGTCGATCTTACTTTGATCGCGGTCTATTTTGGTACAGTGGTGGCATGATGGCATAAAAGATGAGATTAAAAATACGACTGAATGGTACCTCATTATTTGTAACACTGAGGAATCCAGAACCTTTGGGGCTTGTCAAGTTGAAGGGAAGTCACACGGCAAAGTAGTTTTTACAAATCGGCTACATGAAATTTCGGTTTGAGGTGTCATTGAACCGAGGAAGTGAGGAGAATTGAAGTCCGGGTTGGGCCCTTAATATCCAAATCAATGTGCTAGCCTGGGCCAGCTTAATATAAGATACGATAGTGGAGGCTATCGTACCTCAGTAGAATTGAAATCAAACATAAACTTCCATGTCATGCTCATTTCATTTAGGGAAATTGTACTTATGCACATAGCCTGTGTGTTCTATTACACTGATAGCAGTGGTATAGTATGTAACATTTATTTCCGCAACTTTTACAAGGTTGACATGATGTCACTCATAATGATCTACTAATTTAAATTGTCAGTAAATTGTCAGCGTCCCCATAAAATAAATGCCGCACATCTTATATATTTATTACAATTCCATACATATCGATACACATACACATCGATATACATCGACGTATATATAGTCAAAGAATGTAGTGCCCCTGGTGATCACTCCTCAGAAATGTATGAATTTTAACTCGAAAAAAAGCGAAACGTCACTGAAGTAAATATTCCACTTGGGCACACTTTTATGAAATTAGATGTATATATATAACGAAAGGAATTTGCTTTTTTTGCAGATTTTAGCCCATATACTGACCCAAGTACTGGCACCTTGCCTTTATAAGCAAGACAAGGTACCAGTACTTCGAATTTCTCATTAATATATTGACTAAAATCTGCAAATAAATCATATTATTTTTGTTTTGTTTATCATTGTCGGTATAGTCATCACTCAATCATTATATATATATAAGACTGAGACGTATATAAAATTCCAATGATGGAAGGTGGACAATCAGATTACGAGAGGCAAGAAAACTCTAAACAAATATTAATACAACATAGATATTTCGACCCCCTGGAGTTTTTTATATTTTCCAGGGCTGTCGAAATATCTGATTTGTATTATTATATAATTGTTTAGAGCTTCCT